>JANHGN010009710.1:135319-149663 GCA_024605025.1 Megaceryle maxima
TTGGTGGAACAGCAGAGAAAGTCCCCTTCCATTTGGCTAGCAGGTTAATGTATTTTATTCTAATACAGACAGATTTGTATTTCTGTCAAGTAATGAATACCTTTTTAAAATGTCAAATGCTTGTTGAACTGGGTGATATTTTAAACCCCAAGGTTCAAGTCTCCTAGATGATCAACGGAAGTCTGCCTTCTTGGTGCTAACGTCACTTCTGAGTATACAAAATATAGGCTTCTAAGTAAATTTTTTGTTTTGATTTTTTTTTCCCCTTTATTTTATGCACAAGTTGCATTTAGGACAGGTTAAATACCACTTTAAGGAGACAGCTTTGTCCACTATGTCCCTGATGCATTTGTCTGCTAAGCTTTAATTTATTTTTAGCTATGACTGATACAGAAGTGAAGAAATAATCAAATGTAACAGAAGTACTTTGCTCAGAGCTTGCTTCTTTAATGTAATGGAAAAGTTATATGACAGTACTTTGAAGAATTGGCCTGTATTTGGATATGTACACCTATACCATACTTCCACAAGCCATAGGCAACTATAAAATTCCTTCTTTACTGCAGAACACCACCCTCTGTGGAAAAGAATCAGTATTATATGTGAGTAGTTACAGATACCTTAGTAGTAACAGTAAAACACTCAAACATTATGAGTCTTAATTCCAGTCAGCTTTGCATTGCTGTAAGTCAGGAATAATTCTGTAACAGTGAATGTACTTACAACTTAGAGAGATCAGAATCAGCTTCTTCAGTGCCTAGAGCCAAAAGCCAGTTGTGTGATTTAACACTTCCAGTGTTAAAGGATGGCTTTCCTAAGTCACAGTGTCAGAGGAGAGCTGACTTAATATGTGATGGTTGGAGCTAATATTGTAAGTTCTTGTTATTTAAAAGTCAATTAAAATAACCTCTAAAATATCCACCTTGTTCAAAAGCTTTTTCTTCCTTCCCTGTTTTTGGTTTTTTGTGGGTTTTTTTAGTTTGTTTGGGTTTTTGTTGTTTTTGTTGTTGTTGTTGGTTGGTTGGTTGGTTTTTGTCCTTTACTGTATTTTGTTTTGGTGAAAGAAAAATTCATGATTTAGAATTTTAATGTTTTATATCACTGTCTGTGTAATCAAGCCAGGTTCAGGAATAATTCCAGTTACCCTGCAAAAAATATAATCCTTTTTTTTCTATTTTTGCATTATAGTAATTAATGAAGTCTTGAAGTCTAGCTCTGCAGAAGATGTAAAAAAATAGGGACTTATTCAGAGTTATCCAGATTATTGTTTGAGATTTTTTGGAAAGAAAGGGCAGGTTTTTCCTGCTCACTTGTTTTGGTGAAAGAGAAGCATTTATTTCCTATGATACTTTTGTCCTTGAAATTCTAAGCCTGGGAATTTCAGAGGAAAGCATGAGTTAAAAGAAAAAAATAAAACAACACAAAAAACAATGCACACACACACAAAAATAAAATAAAATAAAATAAAATACCCCAACTGAAAACCCATTCACTCAAACATGTTTGCTCAATTTGGGTGGTGGTGGTTGAATTTTAAGTCAGAATGCTCTTCAGTTCTTCTTTAATTCATCCATATCAAGTTTAAAATAAAATAGTTTAAAAAAAACCTGTAAAATTGCTCTTCATCATGCAAGCGTATGAATCATATATCTTGATAGGAATTAATTACTTCAGACACAGTTCTGACAACAAACTGCAAATGGAGGATGTTCTCTGATCATGTCATGCTAATTTTTTAGTTTATCAGTCATTTCAGTTCCAAACTAGAATGACAAGTTGATATCACATTTGATCTTAATATATATCATACAACCTTTCAGGTTTAGAAGTTCATATGAGCTGAAAACAACTGGTTTTGCTTGGATGGTGGTGTGCCAACAGCAGTTTTTTAATAAAGTTCTTTTCTCTTCTGTTCATCATAGGATGAAGTGGCCCAGCCTCTGAACCTTTCAGCCAAACCCAAGACATCTGATGGCAAGTCTCCCACATCACCCACCTCTCCTCATATGCCAACTCTGAGAATAAACAGTGGGGCCAGTTCACTAAAGTCTTCTGTGCCAGCAACATTAGCTAGTCCTTCGGCCAGAGCAAACACAATAGGTAAGCTCAGTTTCATTTTTCCCTCCTCATAACAATTAATAGGAATTAATGGTAAGTGGACATTGGGACCTGGGAGTACTGGTTGATTACCAGCTGAACATGAGTCAGTAGTGTGCCCAGGTGGCACGGAAGGCCAATGGTATATTGGCCTGTAGCAGGGATGTAATTCTCCCCCTGTGCTCGGCACTGGTGAGGCCTCACCTCAAGTGCTGAGTGCAGTTCTGGGCCCCTCACTTCAAGAAGGATATTGAGGTGCTGGAGCGGGTCCAGAGGAGAGTGACGAGGCTGGCAAAAGGCCTGGAGGGAAAGTCTTATGAGAGGCTGAGGGAGCTGGGGTTGTTCAGCTTGGAGGAGACTTAGGGGGGACCTTATCACTCTCTACAGCTACCTGAAGGGAAGTTGTAGTCAGGTGGGGGTTGAGGTCTTCTCCTAGGCAGCTAGTGACAGGAGGAGAGGGCATGGCCTGAAGCTGCCCCAGGGGAGGTTTAGGTTGGATATTAGGAAACACTTCCTTAAGGAAAGGGTGATTAGACACTGGAATGGACTGCCCAGGGAGGTGGTAGAGTCGCCATCCCTGGAGGTGTTTAAGGAAAAATTGGATGTGCCGCTTAGTGACATGGTCTAGAGAGACCTTATTGTGGCCTTTCAGTGCTTGAAGGGGCCTGTCAGAAAGATGGGGACAGACTTTTTAGCAGGGCCTGTTGTGATAAGACAAGGGGTGATGCTTCTAAAAAAAAGGGGGAGATTTAGACTAGAGAGAAAGATGATATTTTTTTACACTGAGACTTGTGAGACCCTGGCCCAGGTTGCCCAGAAAGGTGGTAGATGCCCCATCCCTGGAACTATTCCAGGTGAGGTTGGACTGGGCTCTGAGCAACCTGTTCTAGTTGCAGGTGTCCCTGCTCCCTGTAGGGGGTTTGGACTTGATGACTTTGAAAGGTCCCTTCCATCTCAAACCATTCTGTGATTCTGTAATTTAGCAGCCAGTACCAGACAGTGGTTTATAATCCATCACAGGTTGACCATAATACTACATTTGTTGATGTCAGTGAAGAAACTCTCCCAGACTTACCATTTCAGGAGGAGTATCTGAATTGTTACAGACTCAGGAAAAAAGACAAAGTGTTATTGTGACTCAAATCACGACAGTTATTTCAAATACTTCTTTATCAATAACTATATATGCTGTTTGTTCAATGGCGTAAATTACCGACAGTGACCTGTCTTATGTTGGGTATTAAAGACCCATAATATTGAGCTATGTCATCTAAAAGTGATGGACAAGCTTTAATAAGTTCCCTTTAAGTTATAAGTCTACATATGCAAATACATATTTGCAAAATTACAGGTTTAATCTTTAATCCAGTAAAAAGCTGCATGGACCATTATTTTACCTTGGTCTAATAAGTAAACCAATCATCAGGTTCATTAACAAAAACAACTTTGATATATCTTGAAAAAAGTCTTGACTGGCAGTTTTTAAAATTGTTCCAGAAAATAGTGTTAAATCTTCCTCCTCCCTCTTTGCCTAAAGACCATCTAAATAATACCAGTCTTAATGGTGATTTTACAAGTCTGATGCGTTAAAGGCATTGCTCTTTGTGAGTATACGTAAAATGTGTGCACACCCCATTCTTCATCCTTGTAAGTGAAACATTTTGTTCCACAAAGTGTTTGAAAATAACTTCAGTTAAGATTTCAGCATGTAAATCGAGCTCTGGTTAGGGAATAAAGTGAGTTAGATAGTTGTAACTTAGCTGCTGTTTTATGTCTCCAGAAGTATCTCCTGCTGGCCACTTCCACGGTTGGCACAAAAAAAAAAACCAACAAAAGAAGCCATAGGTCAAACCTATCAGAAGCTGCTTCTGTAATATCTCAGTGCTATGCAGTAAAATCTCTGTTTCTCTGGGTCCCTCCCAAGCTTACTGTCGTCTGTATTCTACCTACAGACACCAGGAAGAGCCATGTCCAAAGTTGAAAAGACATCTAGCTCCCACTGTATGACCCTCCCACTATGCATATGTGATTGCTGCTAATGTTGATGAGAGTTACATATATCAGACAGAGAGTATACTTCTCTGCCTTTTAGAGAAGACAATAACTCTATTTGGTGTGACATGTTACAATTATATAAATATTTTGTAAATACCACATTGTTAATCGTTAATACACTCTTTAACTGTGGTAGGCAATAACATATGTCATCTTTAATTTGCTTAGCCCTAGTGCTTTCCAATTACAATGCATCAAGTTTCAATTTTTTCACATGAAATTCTTTGTCCTTAGTGGAGTGAGCATCTGACCTGCATCTCAGTGGCAGGACATCTCTTGTTCTCTCCTCTCCAATCTTCTTTCCCTACACACCTGATACTTTTCATAGGTTTGAGACCTCTGCAATTTACTTCTTTTAACAAAATGCAAATTTTGAAGTTCTGTACCTGTAATGAGTGATAATGTAATTGGATAAAAGCTGTGAGGATGAATGGAGCTTTAAAGGTCACTTTTGTAAGAAGAATTAATGTGTTATACCATTAATAAACCATGGAAAACTGTGGAGCAAAAGATAACATACTTAAGTTATTGTTAATGACACAGAATTCACTGCTGTATATCTCTTAGCTACAAATATAGAAAGTGACTTTTTGAGGTTGCTGAGCAGTATCACTGTGCATACTGTGGGTATAAGATAGGCAGTCTTTAACTGGTGGGGGAATTGGATGGACATGGCTTACTTCTAACAAAGTTTTATCCTCTAATGGAGGACTAGGAGAATGAAAGGCTTTTGTGAGCACTCTGCAGCATCTTTTCCTGCAAACTGCTACGTCAGATCCAACCAAAATTGAAATTGCAGCAAGTAAAACTCGTTACCATGTCGAAACCATTTGGTGATCTTAAGAAGATGACCATGAAATTTCAAGTTACCCTCCAGTAGGAGCTATGACACAAAAAATTTTGATAACATCTTTAGTGCTAAGGTCCCTAAAAGTCACTTTTTTATCTTGAGAGATTAATCCCTCTACAAAAAGTCACTGGGAAACATACAATCATTTGCCAGATAGTTACTTCCACCATCAGAACAATTGTAGCTGTCGATGCAAGGCACAGGTTGTCTGTCCTAGGAGTGCACAGCCCGCCTTGCTGGGATGCAGTTGAGCTATCACTTTTCACCACCACTAACTTCAAATGAAAACGATCCTCTGTAAATCAGTTATTCAGGCTTCTTGGTTCCCGTGTCACAGGAAATGCTCACATATTGTTCAGCTGTCTTTGGAGGATGTATGCTTCTGGCCTCCTATGGTTAGCAGTATAGCTGCATGTGTGCATACAGATACGTAGTCCTTTTCCAGAGCTATTCCTATAGTGTATAAATTTTGCTACAGACTGAGCAGTCACAAATGTCATGGCTTCATGTATGACTTTAAATCCAAGCATTTCTTTTTGGGAACAGGCATATGTCCGTGTACTAAAAACAAACAACTTTTCTCTGCCCTTTGCCATTAGCTGCAACATCTCTATGCTAGTTTGGCAATCCTTGTAACTAAGTGCATTTTATGTAATGCAGTTCCCCTCTCTGTCAATAATTCACCACCTACCCTAAACAACAATAATTTACATTCAACTCGCTTCTATATTAATCATTTCCCTGCACACCAGCATCTTGGCAGCTACTGAAAAACATAAGGAGTGCTTGCTTTTATTCACTGTCATGTGCCAAACTGTCTCAAAGATAGCAGTGTTCAGGAAAAGCCAAATAGTCTGGAGAAGGGCATGAGTTCTAGTTCCTAGGCAAATTCATCAGTATTACAGATTGAAAGTATTATACCTAACCTAATCAAGAGCACAACCAGCAGTAATACTTCTGTTTGTTTGTTTGTTTGCATCCTTTTTAATTTATTCTGACTACATGCAAGCTTGATCAGTAACAGATGCAAAGTGCGGAAGAAACCAAGCAAGTTGATAAAATGGATGTTAAAAAAAAAGAAAAAAAAATCTGCTGGTAGCACTGTGCTGGTGCAGGTTGTATTCTTCCTTATGCTGGGAAAGTGGGAGTTACTGGAATTCCATTGGCTGGGAATTACTGAACTGGGTCATTTGATAAAAGCAACGTGGATCAAGTTATTTCATATAAAACTCTCGTGGTTCCTGGGTATTTAGCCAAAAGCTAACTGTTACTACAATTAACAGCAGTCAAACCACACAGAAACTTTCCTTTTTAGTTTTTGCACTCTGAGGAAGAAGGGAATACCAGTCCCATTCTTGTCTGCAGTTTAAAAAAGCAACAATAAAAACCCAAACCAAAGTAAAATCCTGACAGCAGCGCAGCACTGAACTAATCTGACATCAGCTTCTTCCCCTGAAATGTTTTAAGCAGCAAGACAATGTCCTACGTTTTTTGGCAATCAGTGGATCTGATAGAAGAGTCTAGCAATACAACAAGGATGTGTAATCTGACATGATTAGACAGGGCTCTTTAGGAACAGAACATTCATAATTGAGACAAAGAAAGAGTATTAATAACACTTTCCTAACACGGCAGTTAGCCATTTTATATTTCCTTTCTTTAATCTTAGTGTTTTTCAACAAATCATGGGATTTAATAGCGTGTTTTGGCAGATTAGAGGATTTATGGCCCAGATGTTTTTTGTTCTAAAAATGGATTAGGGTGTAAAGTTTGCTGGAATCCATGGAACATGTTGAGGCAAGCCGGTCATTTTGTGTGTGATTAGTGCCTGCCTTCTGTCTCACAGTCCCTCCATCTGTCACAATTCACCAATGGATCTGGTTAGATTTAGCCTCATGTCACAAACAGAAGTCCCTTTTCTGGGCAATTTCATATTACAGATTCATTTTATGCCGTTTTTATGCCCTAGTTAAAAGACAGAAAGAAGCGTGTGCGTGCGCGCGCGTGCGGGGATGTGGAGAGGAGGAGGGAGATTGATAGATATTAGCCTCTCCTTTAATGTTTGAAAAATAGACTGGGGCTTGGAGTCTCCCATCAGTATTCTATCCTACAAATCACATGCAGATCATAATAAGTATAATCTACAGTACACTAAAGGAAAAAAATGACAAAGTGTCACATTGAAAATTAAATAGTATTAGCTGTGCTGGTGATGCTTGTAACATTTTGAAAGGAAATAATTCAGTGACTACTAAGGCTAAGCCCTAGGCTGTGAATTTGCAGCAAAACAGTGGACATTTGACCTACTATTAGCAGCATGAATAGGAGTGGGAATGTAGGTCCGTGTAGCTGTGGTTTCTTATACATTTGTGAATGACAGGTGGTGGTGGGGAGCATTCAGCGGATGAGGTTTCTCTTCCCAGCCATTATGCATTTCATATCTATAGCAAACCACCGCCACCTGTGGTTTATTTTAATGTATTCACAAGTTTTAAGAAGGGGAAAAATGAAATAGTCTTTATTTTGAAGAGTTTGGGATTGCTGGCATGATCAAAGCTTCCCCAGACTCTTATCTGGTTACATCCTGCTGCATACAAACTGCAGGGCCAACCTCTGCAGTGTCAGGGAAATATTGAAACTAATGGCATCAAATACCAGGATGATGATTTTGGCACTGAGGTTTCTCATCCCTTCTATCCAGGTGGCTCTGTCATTACAGTAACAGAATTACAAAGCACGGACAGGTTTCTGGACATTACCTTTTAGCTTTTTCTCATTAATAATGATAAACTGTTGAATTTCATCAATGACAGCTAAAGTGTTTTCTTGTAACTTTCTTTTTTTAAGATATCCTTTCTTCTATCACGTCGTCAGGTTATTTAAATGACCATGATGCTGTTACCAAGGCAATCCAGGAGGCCCGGCAGATGAAGGAGCAACTTCGGAGGGAACAGCAGGTGCTGGATGGGAAGGTGGCAGTTGTGAATAGCCTGGGTCTCAATAACTGCAGGACAGAAAAGGTGAGTTTCCCACACTCCCTTTGCAGAGGATCAGGAAATGCATTTGTCTCTCCCTACAGATACATAGGTGGTTCTTCCTTTTTCTTTCTTCCTTTTTCTTGCTCTCTTTTCTTCTTCCCCATTTTTAAACAGAACAGTTATTTCTCTCAAAAAAAGGTGAACAGTAAAATGAAAACCACCACCAAAAGATGACATGAGAGATACCTAAAGACCCTTGGGGGAGAGTGGGGAGGAGGCAGAGAGAGTTGAAGCCCTCATGAGAACTTTGGAGGCCACTAATTCTCTGTTCCAGCCTGTCAATGTGTATTATGAGAAGGTGATCTTGGAAATCTCTGGGTCTAAGTGGAAATCTTGCTTTATGGAAATGCTTACATGTGCTTGTGAGATGAGCTGGATTTGAAAATATTCAAGCTTCTTTAGGAACATAAGCTTTGCTGATACTCAGGCTCAGCTTCTGGGTATTTAGCCTTATGAGGTTGTCATATATGATATTTTGTGACCATTGCAATGTCGCACTGTCATGTCACATTAGGTGACTTAACAAAACTGAAAAAATGGAGAATTGACAACACAAACTGCATCAAATATTTGCAGTGAAACTTAGAGGCAGCAGAACGTGTGGGCCTTACCACTTTCTGCTTTTGAACTGGCCTGTGCTATAACAAAATAGCAACAAAGGGAATATTCTCTAGTAAAAATTGTATGTACTGTAAGCGCCGCATATGTCAAAGAGGTTGTGATTTGCTGCTTTTCTCTGGAAGTACCTGATGTCTTTCCTGGCTTATGGAGGATAAATAGACCTGCCAGTCCTTGCTGCCATGTTTATAGTGAGCTGTCCTTATACTACTGCCACCTAAGATATACATCCAAACTCTTGTGTGCATCTCAATATCATATGCTTAGCAAGACTTTTTCCTCAGAATCTCTCTTGCCCAGCAATACTTTCTGAGGTGATGTAGCCCTCGGCGTGCCGTACAACAAAGATGACTGTTGTTGCATTTGATGTAAACTGAATTTTATTGAAACTGCTTCTAGTGGCTTTTCACTGTAAGGCCTTGTGTGAAGTACTGAGATAGTCAGATAAATAGAATGAATAAAAATGATCAGCTATTTAGCAGAAGCTTGAAAGTCAGTCATCCTAGGAAGCTTGTGAGTCAAACAATATTGTCCAGAATGAGCAGATTGCTAATTTGGATAGGTTTCCATTTTCCCTGGTTTTAGATGGAGTTTGATCTATAAGCTACAAGAAGCCAGCAGTCTGGGTAATGAATGTTAAATGTACATGTGAGTCTCTCGCTACTGTACTTTTTTCATCAGCCTATCCTGTGTGTAAGTGATGTAGAAATGACTCCAATTTCATGCACTTTCTTGAGAGGAAGGGGAAGGAAAAAGGAGGTCAGTGTAATAGGTACCTGGTAGTATGTACAATCTCTCCTAGAAGAATAAGAGTGCTGGTAGGGGGAGAGAAAGAAAGAGAGGGATGGAGCGTGTTTACGGCATTTCACATAGAAGAGTACCAGAAGGGAAAAGGGAAAAGCAGAGTGTCAGATATAAGAAGAAGTGATCACAAGCACAAAGGAATTTATATTCAAATATTTAAGCATTCTTGAAAGGATGCTCGGAGCAGAAATTTCTTTTCTCTGCTCCCCATGTAGAAATGACTTTAACACTCAGCCAGATGCTAATGCAAAGTGACTCAAGCTATTCCTCGCAAGCATAGCTAAATTGCCGTTATTTGTTAAGCGCATTGAATTCAGCTGTGGATACAGCAGTTGGTTGCATTCAGAAAGCATCTGTACCCTTTTTTTTTCTTCTTTTTTTTTCTTTTTTTTTTTTTTAATCCTCCAAAGCAGAGACAACTCTACCTATCTCCCCCCTCTCCTCCCTTGTGCTGGCTGGGAATTGTCAAGTGACAACCGACCAAATCCTTTTGGACAGGAAGCCTTCATCCTGAGTTCTATATACTTGCAAAGCAGGCCTTGTGGTTGGATCAGGAAGCCCATTAAAAGCACTTTGATGGTATGGAAATTCATCTTCATGAAGCACCCAGGCCCCTAAGCAGCATGCTGTTTAGCTGTGGTTACAGATCAGTCATTCACATCGGAGGGCAGTAATTGTGCTGACGGCTTGTTCGGCAATGGAAGTACATAAAATAATCCCAGGCCCTCCACCATGGCATTGCGAGTTAATCTTCTTTAATACAGATCAGCTGTTGTTCTAACACATGACTTTATGCTGGCTCTAGTGACTCTGCACAGCCTTTTGATTAAGTAACAGGAGTGGAACCATCTGCATTCACTTTATTCTCTTACTTTCCTATTGTTGGAGTTCTCCTTACCCCTTCTGTTTTCACTTCTCACCCTCAACCCCAGTTGAAGTTTATTTTCCTCTCTAATTCATGCCTCCTGGTGGGCTCGTGGAGGGCAAAGAGGAGTTCTTTTACAAGTTAGCAGGAAGAAAAAATGGTTTGCTCAATTGAAAATTTTTCTAAGGCAACTGTATGGCTGGGGAGTTTTGGTACAATAAATGCCAAAACGTTTATAGGGCCACTTTGATTAATTTTATTTTATTATGGGGATTTTTTATTATTTATGTTGCTATTTTATGTTATTATTTTATGTGAAGACAGGAAAGAGCATCATCGAGTCTAAGCTCGCCTAGACTCTAATGGCATTTGAGTTGCTGGGGTGACAACTTAAGCGCTAGTTAAGAAGTTGCACTTTTTAAGTTGTAGGGTCTTCTGAGCTGTCTCTTGCCTTGGACCTAACAGAGGAAAAGACATAAGGTTGTAAAGTTTAGGTCCTTGGTCTCCTTTCCAATATATGCTCTAGGCTGTCCACTGACTAGTCAGCTGTGCAAGTTCAGATCCAGAGAAACACCCAAACTTTTCTAAAGTTTGTGTCTGTTTGATCCAGGACTTTAAAGTTTTCTCTCTTACTAAGAGCAAAATTTGAGAGGAAGGCAAGTGTTGACATTTTGAATTAAATTTTATTCTATTTTTCCCTGTTTTCAAGGGAGAGAAAAAGAGATAATTGGGAAGATGGGCAATGAGAAATAGAGTGCTGCAGTGTTATCATGGAGGGTTTGCCTTCAGAAGCTCAAGGCCCCACCAGGGGACTTAGAAGCAGCACCCTGAACATTTTGGTTATTACTTTTGCTCACTGGTTGCATCTGTCAGGGAGATTTTGAGATGGGGGTGGAGTTAAAGGAAGGTTAGCCTAACACAGCTATGTGTCCATGGTCATACTGGTATTTAGAAATGTACGTTATGTCTGTAGTTATGTACAGAAGAAAGACTTTCTTCCATATAGAGTGATCTCAGCCTTTATAGGCAACAAATACTCATCTGGGGCTATCCCAAATCTTCCTCCCTTGCTTGCTGCAGGGGCTAGCGTAGTTATGGAGACCTATGATTTTCTGAGACCCATTGAGCTTTATGTTGCTTGAATTGCTGCTGCAGCCTACCAGTGAAGGTGGGCTCCGTGCAGCTCTGAGCACATCTGTCAGACTCTTGATAGGGATTCATCTGCCAGGGGTAGCTGGGCAGGCTCAGGGCTTGAAATCACCTTTGTCAGTCTCTGGTAAAGCTCTTGGGGCTTTTCTCCACACATGTACATGACCTGTTATCTGGCCTGTGTTCCCAGATGGGTTGATCCCCATGGACAGCCAGACATGCCAGCTGTAAGGCAGTAGTCAGACAGGAATTTTGTGGAATTGCAGAGAAACCGTATAAAAGGAGTCATAAAGGAGAAAAAGATATTTTAAAATGGCTAGGATGATTTGCGTGAGTCACTTTATGGGCATGCAACTTGGACCATCTTGAGGGATTTGATTTTCAGAGGATTACAGTAAAAACTATGAGCATCATGATGAACATGGATTTTACTAAAACCTATTTTAATTGCAAATGCAGTAAAACATATTTTTACATTACTTTTCTTGGAAACATTTCCTTGTATAAATGTGAAGTGTGTGTATGTGTTTTTCTGGTTTCTTGGAAACCCAGGAGCATAGTTTTATTTGTAATTGTCATCTATAGTTAATTATAGCTTGATATGTACTATACATAAACAGCGTTACCTTTTGTACATGTAGCTTTGAGCGCAGATTGTCATCTTGTGCAAACACCACAACGGGCAACATCAGCAAGTGGATTTGGGTCTGTTTGTTCTGCCCCAAACCCTCCCATTCCTCGGCAAAGGAGACATACGCAAACACGGGGAGCCAGCATGTGTGTGCGTGCACGCAAGCCTACAGTGCACTCTCTCAGGGATACACAGCACAAACATGCACTGAGCTAGCCAGTTATTTTCTGACTATTGTCAGACTCTGGAGCATTTGTGTATGTACCCTATAACCGTAAAAAAAAGGAGGAGAGGAGCCCCCAAGCAGGTGTTTGAGCACGTGTCGATGTACGCTGGTACAAATGCAGGTGCTAGTTTCCAAACTGGTTTCCAGTTGTGTGAGTATACATGGCCACATGAGCATTTCAGATGCATACAGACGCAGTCACACTTGCAGCACACTCTGAGGTGAGTGCATCTGAATACGTGTACCTCCTGTGCTGAAGTGTTTCTTAACCTGTGGTACAAGATACCCCTGTTATCGCTTGGAGTATGTCCTTTTAAAAGGCTCTAACATGTACTTGTCTGCTAGGCTGCAACTAAAGAGCTATTTGTAACAATATTTATTCCAGCATTGTAGGCAGGAGCCTATTTATTACTCATGCTTATGGAACACCAGGTTCAGGATCTCTTTTCCTCCCATTCCCACCCACCCCTCTCCCACCCCCCTCTTCCCCTTAAGAGAGTGCCAAACATGAAATGACAGTGACCAATGTTGACTTAATGTGGATGTTTAATAATGAAAAAAGTGTGTCAGTTCCAGCGTTAGTTACAAATGGCAGTAAGTATATCGGGTGGCAGCCCTGTAATAATTTTACATCCATCATTCCTTCCTGATGCCTCGCTGGCTGCCTGATGGATGGGGATAGCAGAGTTAACTCTTAAGAAACTGCTGTGATCTGCTGAGCTGAAATGAATTCTGTCCCTGCTCTCCCCTCGGGGAGGAGGGGGATATTAAGAATCTCAAACCTGCAGATCCTGCTGTCTTTGAGAAATAAAACACTGGAGCTCACTTTACTAAAGGCATAAGGAGGAGCTGGTTTAACACATGGGATTTAAATTTCTCTTGTAGTAGAAAATTTTACTTCAATACCATTTTTTTTTCTTCCCCTAACAGTTAAATTTGAACCAGAAAGTCAAGAAAAAACTGGAGGAGAGAAGGGCAGGGAGGAGAAGAAAAGAGAAGGGTTGATAAAGCAGACTCTGACCTCATGCTTGCTGCAGACATTAACATTTCATGGGTCAGACTAGACTGAATGAGTTGTAATGATTGAATCTGAGGAGAATAGGACCTGTTGCAAGCCAGGCTTACCAAACAAGAGAAACCCACTGAAAATAAGTCCACAGGTGCAGTACTAACTCCATAAACCAAATCAGTTTGTAAGAGTTGAAACCTGCCCATTTTCATAATCTCTGTAGTATTTTACTGGAAAAATACTTTAGCACTCCCAGTGACTAGCAGAGGCTGTGTTACCCACAGGCATTACGTACACACACACTTAGCCCTGCATGTTCAGCTGACTGCTAATATACATGTCCTGTAATTTGTAGCCCACTCTATTCCACACTGCCTTGTAAAACACTAGGAAAGATGATCAGCGTAATATTTTTGTTCTCGCAGTGTGAGCAGAGATCCATTGGGAATAATTATTATACTGTGTGGGGACCAGGGAGTATCTTGCAGAAAATGGACTGTTGCAGTCCCACAACACAAAAGTTAACGTATTCTCCTAACAACTGTATATCCCGTTCTTGTTACCCTTTTCTCTGCTCTCTTCCTACTTTTGTCTTGCTGGGGTCCTTTGCCAGCAGAAATTCTCGTGTGCGGGTTGCAATCCTCTTTGTTAATGTTATCAATACAGAACAGACAGTTTTCAAAAAGCACGACAAGGCGACGAGCAGGTATTATGTCATCACCCATCCATCACCCTCTATGTCAGCCTTTCAGTAAGTCCAATCAGTAGGCTCAACAGGATCTTTCATGTTTGAGGAGTCCTCTATTCAACAGGGCTACTGTATCTATTGTCATTTCTCCTGAAACGTTTCTCAAATGTAATTAAAAACACATGTCAAGTTTGCACACTGCAAAGATCAAAATTGGTTTTGTCCAACACTGGTAACTAAGCATTAAACATTTTGATTTGCTTCAGATGGAAGTTTATTCCTTTTTTGTCCCCCTACGTCCATCGCCCCAGCAC
>JANHGN010009710.1:150151-171176 GCA_024605025.1 Megaceryle maxima
AGATTTTTTGCTCTCTATTATAAAAACCCTTTTTTTTTTTGTTTTTTTTTTTTTCTGATTGGCCAGCTTCTAACAAATGCCCAAATACATTTAAAAAAAAAAAAAAAAAAAACCAGTGTCTATTTCTGTGTGTCTTTAGTGCATCATTATGGCAGGGATGCATGGAAAGGGTTAGCTAATAAAAAATGAAACATACAGAGGGAGGGACAAATTCTGCCCACAGATGTGTGCATGAAACTCCCATTGAAGTCAAGGAGAACAGCAGGCAAAGAGGCGAGGGAAGAACCCTGGATCCTTGCAGCTGCTGAAGCCTGAATGGGAATTTAAGTCTTCGTTCACTCCAAAGGGCAGAGATTGGAAACATTCACAGGCTAGTGTGGATCAGGGAGGACTGCAGATGTTTATACCGTAGTGGAAACTTTATTAAGTCCAATAAAGATGGATCAACTTCCGCCTTAAAAAAGAAAACCGTACAATTGATTTGGAGTTCTTATTATGTCTTTTGAGTCTCGGGGTTTAAGTTCTAAGCTGTGCCCTACAGCCACGAGAGCTAATTACTTCCTGAGATTTTATTATTATTTTTACATTATCATGTGCCTCCAATAGCTACAGCTTTCAGCACATTCATAGGCACCACTGTCAGCTCAGTACCTCTCTTCAGTGTCATAGAGGCTGAGCCTGATTCTTCTGTGACTTGGGTCCACTTAAGTCTGGAGGATCAGCCTGTCCTAGTGTGTAGATGTTCACTTAGCTAAGTGACTAACAACCACTAGTGTGTTTTGGGGGTCCTGAACTTATTGAATTGATGCTGAGGAGTACGCAAACTAAGCCTAGACAGCACATCGACATATTCATTAAGGCTGGAAGAAATGTAAGCAAAGGTACAGTGGCCTTTGTAATTTTAGTACCTTCTAGGGAAAACTAGAAAATAATAGGCGATGTATCTGTAATGCTGCTGGGCAGTTGAGTCAGCCACTGTTTAATAAACAATTGCCAGGAAAGCAGAAACTGTTCTTGCTTTCTCTTTACCCGTGTGTAGACCCTCTTTCCCAGGATATCCTGTGTGGGTTGCGATTTTCATCTTGTTTCATTTTTGGTGTGCCACCTCTTTTCCCCAATCAAGCCTTCCTCTCTCCTCACTGATCAACTGTAGCAGATCTCTTTGACTTGCTCTGAAAACCTTCATTAAAATTGACATGGCAGATTCCATTCAGAGATCTCAAAACTTCACAATGGTGGGAAAAAGTCACAGTCTCCATCCTGCTTAGTTGGGGAAACTAAGGTGCAGTGACTGAACAATTCATGCAAAGTTACAGAGCATGTCAGCCCGGAAAGCAGACTAGCTGAGAAACTGGGTCATTGAACTCTTAACCTATTTGTAATCAGTGGATTACAGCTGGAGCTGGTTGAGGTCGATGCCTGTGCCCTCACTGTAAAAACTTTGGTAGCAAGGAAGCAGTGTCTGATCATTCTGCTTTCCTTTAATTTCTTCTTTAAAGTAATGGGCTGGGCCTGTCCTGCCTGCATTTTCATTTAAAAATCCTGACTTGAACTAACTTTCAGAGCTCATAACTAAAGAAATGGAGGACCTCAGTGTCCTCATTTCCTCTAGAATTGCCACTTCCCATCAGTTTGTTTCCAAGTCAAATAATATACTTTACTGAGAAAGTCATTCTTTCTCAAATGAAGATTAAAACAAAACCAGAAACTCTTAAAGACCTGTCTCCTGCCAAGTTACTGAGAATTCTTCTCTTTTTATTTCAGTGGACTCTGCCTTGCCTTCGGTGCTTTGAAAGGTACTGTCTTGAGAGCCCTTAGAAACCAAGGACCTATGTCTGCAACAGAGCAAAGGAGATGTCTATCCAAATTTCAGCAAATTGCCCCTGTGAATTTGTGTCTGCTGCTGAGGGAGAGTAGTTAAATGTTTGAGCCTACTTCATCCATCTGATTTCTTCCATATAACACCTCATGGGGTACCTCTCTACTGAGTCCATGTAGCACTTTGCATAGACCACAAATCAGATTCAATGCTTTCTAGGCAGTATTGAACTCATCTGGATTTGAATATATACTGTAAACCAAAAGATATGGTCCCTTTACTAAGTGATATAGCCCCAATTAACACTACATCTAATAATTCTGAAAGAAATGCCATAAAATCAGGAAGAGCCTCAAATAAAGACTGTTCTTTTATTTTCTTGCTTCTAATGCTGCATTTAGGTTCTGTGGGTGGATTATTCCATGGAAAAGAGAGATCTCAGATAAGCAAGATTGAGAGAGCTGACGGGGTAGGGAATGCATTGTTTCTTCATACTCAACTTTGATGCATCAACAACAACAACCAAAAAAAAAATCTCCCAAAGGATAAATTGCTGTGACATTATAAATAATCTTTCATCTTCTTTGGTGGTCCACAAAGTTTATATAATTGGAAGGCTACAATCCTTCTTTGTTGTTTCTTCCCTTTTCATTAGTACAGTAGAAGACTATAAAATTGTGCAGCCAGAAGGGGTTTAACAATTACTGAGTCAACATTTGAAAGTCTCACTCTATTTTATCATTTGATTCATGTGCTTTTTATGAGTTTTACAGCCCTGCAGGCGTTACTTAAGCAAGGTCCATTGTAATGGTGGCTCTGTAACTGCTATTAGTTTTATTTTCATTTTGCTTTCTCTTGTAACATGTGCCATCAGCAAGAGTCGCAGTTCTACACTCACAAAACAATTATAAGCTTGAGGTTATAATTTTTAGCTAAGATTCAGGAGCACTAGTTTCAGTTCCTAAAACTACCAGTTACTAAAGAACCTTTGGCAAGTCACATAATACATGGCTCCGTTTCCCATCTGGTAAACAGTTAATAATACTGTCTGTCTTCGTGAAATTTTTGTGGCTATGATGAGTGCAAAACACTTGGGCAGTGTGATCTGTTACAAAGAAAAACCTAAACAGATAATCCCTCCAAAAAGAGCTGGATATTCTTTTACAGTAGTTATAGGTGTAACAGGCTCTGGATTGTAATGACTTTTGGACTGGGACATAGTGTGCACAGTACCTATTTTGAAGTACCATGGTGCTAATGTGTAGGAGTAGTGCCTGGATCGCAAATAATTCATCATGTGTAAACCTCTGGGCACACCTCTTACTACTGCCAGTGGTTCCTCTAAGTTGTTCCAGCTCCCTGTCATCTGTAATGCCTACCTAACTCATGTTTTCCACATTTTGAAAGACTGTGGATGAAGATTTTCTAACGCAAGCTATTCTGATGTTTATTATTGCAAGGGGCAGAGGAATTACTCAGAAAGATTTCTTTTACAAAGTCTTCACTCATGTCAGATGTAGGATAAGACTCTCCACCTTTTTAGAGAGCTAAGGAAAATATCAACGTTGAATGGCTAACACCTGGCACCACCAGTGTGTCTGATAATTAAAGATGTTTTTCTGCCATAAACAGAAGTGAACTTCCATTGCAGGATCATAGTCTAGCAGCTAATTTGCCTCGTACTTTAAGACATGGTGCATATTGACCAAGGTACATGTCGAAAAGCTTGATACTTACTGGGGCTTGGTTAGAGAAGACATCTGCCTTAGTACCGCAGACCACATTAGATGCCGTCACAGGCCTGTAAGAGAAAAACTAGCTTATCAAAACTCAGTCTATTTGAAAATATCACCTTTAGAGTTTTATATGTGGGAATTTTTCCTGCAGAGCAGGATGATAAATAGCTGGACAAACTGCACTTGAAGAGGGAAGGGGGAAATGAGCCACTGGAAGGGATGGTAACAGGCAACCATCTGTTTCTTTTTACATATTGACACTGAAGGGAACAAAGGTAGCAGGTGCTTTGTCCATCAATGTATTTTTAATTCTTAGGTGTAAAAACTGATAAGTGAGTTTCTCCTTGCAGTCTGTAGGTAACCATGGTTTGCTTTCTCCGGTTCTTCTATGAACACTTTTTTTTTTTTTTTTTTCCTGGCCTTTCAATTCACTTAGAGTAAGAAAAACAGGACTGTGAAGAGATGTGCCTGACCACTCCTCCTCCAGTATTCTACACTGGCTGTATCTCTGCAGGCATCAAACTGAGAGGAAAAATATTCATGTCAGGGGAAATAGGGGTAGGGTTAGGGGAGCAGAAAAGTGAAGAGTGGACTGTTCAGAAAAAAACTGCTAACCTTAAATTATGCAATCGGAAAAACAGCTCTTGCCAAAATACAATTCTAACGGAGTTCAGAGTACTGTCAGTGTTTGCCAAATACCCCAGCCAAAAGGATGTCTCAAAGAGGGGGAGGAGGGATCCGTTGCCATATGCCCAACATTCACAGTATTCTGGAAGCACTGTGGAGTCCTTCAGGAGTGGAGGCATTTGCATGGTCTCAGGTGTGCCCTGAGCAGTGGTACCATGATCCAACACAAGACAGGATCAGTGAGGTCAGAGGGGAGAAGGCAGATATATCAGAGTAACTTAATTTCTCAAACCTTCCAAGGTTTTTCTTCACGTTTGTATAGTAGTGGGAGGAGTTCTGGCAAACATTATCAGGCTATTCTACATATGTTTTGACTCTTCTTGTTTTATGTTTTTTCTATGAAAGAGACTGCAACCAAGTTCTTGTCATTTTTAGATCAATGTTTTGTTAAACTATGACAGCTATCCATGATAGAGAGCCAAGTAACTTTTGCAGCTGACCACAAAACTGAGTCTGACTTGCGGTGCTTAGTCATTTTTTATATATTTTTTTTTTCTACATGACACATTCCATGTGTGTATGTGTTTTTCATTGTTCTTTTAAATATAATTATAGCATTGCTAGGAGCTGTGGTGCTGATCGGTCTTCTGTAGCAGATTACTGTCTTTGAGTAATAAAGTTTTAGAAACTTCGTGTTGCAGCTATTGATGAAACCTCTCTGGTTACACTTTGAACAACTGGGCTGTTGTGGGATTGATTGCTCTCTACATTATTACCTTCTGTGGTTTGCCCATTACAATTTTAAATGATCCAGGTAACAGAGCTCTCAGTGCCCCGATGGAGAGTCTCTCCTACACTCAAACAGAAATGACCATTGGGATAGTTTTTCCCAATCTCTGCTGAAGTTCTTCATAGAGGAAAAAGCTGTTTATAAGATGCCTTTCAGTATTCTGCAGCCTGATCAAAACAATCTGAAATCTAGAAGAAAAAGGATTGCTTCATCTTCAGCAAGAGATCACTATGTTCCTCACTGTTTCATTTTGCTGCTTTGTGCTGACTGATTTTTAGCAGGTCTCACAAGCAATTCTTTGCACCAATTCCCTGGATTTGAACCAACTTTGCCTGTTCTTCCAATCAATGGCACTTGTGCATTGCTCATAGGATAAATAGCATTTTTTACCTGTGAGGTGTGGGGCAAATCTGAAATGAAAGGATTATCACTCTGGTTATTTTCTTGTAGCTTTAAAAACCCCAAAGCATGTACAGTTTCATCAGCTGAACTCCCTTCACCGTTTCTCTCTCTGCCCAGCAAGACAATTAGATGTAGAGCTTGATAAAATGATAAAATAAGTGTAAGGTGTAGTCCAACATAGTGTAAGGAATGTGCCACTGCCTCCTGAATTCTAGTGCTGTATCACAATTGCTTTATTAAAGCGTGCTGCTGAACCAAACATGACTGTACTCTTGTTATCACTGGATGGTACAGCAGCTTGCTGCTGTTTTACACGGTTAATCCAGCACAGCGGAGGGTGGCAGTTTTAAGAATGTGTAATTTGCTACTGAATTTAAATAATGATGATAAGTAGATAGTAGTTGGGTTTTTTTTTTTATATATATATAAACTTGAAACCAGTGTGGACCTCTTGTCTGAAGTTCTTAAACGGGTTC
This sequence comes from Megaceryle maxima, assembly GCA_024605025.1. Classification (NCBI taxonomy): domain Eukaryota; kingdom Metazoa; phylum Chordata; class Aves; order Coraciiformes; family Cerylidae; genus Megaceryle; species Megaceryle maxima. The sequence goes on from JANHGN010009710.1 coordinate 156,002, forward strand.
TGTGAGAGGAGGCTGAGCTAGCAATGTCAGCAGGTCGCCAGTTGATTTGGGGTCAGGGAAGAAAAGGGTTTTTTCCTTTGTTTCTTCAGAGCTTCCATAAATAGTTTCTCCATAAATTGAAAGACTCTGTAGGAAAGGTAAGGAGATGCTTCCATCAAACAAAAGGTAGTAAGTCATTAACTGAATGCTTTCAGGGAAAACAACATGGAAATGCTGCTTAGTCCCTTTTGAGTATTTTGTAATTGTAAAAGTGTTTCTGTACATCAGGATTGAGGAAAATCACCAGTTGTGTGTTTAATGGGAAGAGCATAGGGAGAGGAAATCAGAACACCACTTATAGGTAGTCAGGCTTTTGCATCCTGCCAGGGTATTGCTGATCACTTTCTGCTCTTCTACTGCTCTTGCAGAGGCTTAGGAAGAGCAGGCCTTAGACTTCTTCTTGCCTGAGTACTTTTTAAACTTAAACATTTCTTAATATTAACACAGAGAAGTACAGCTGGCTGTTTTGACATCCTCTGTTTTAAGAGCAACATCGTGCAGAAGTTCTTTTGAACTGCCAACTGATTGTTGCTGATGGAATTACATTGTCATTCTCTGTGTTTAAGAGCAGGGAGTAAATTGTCACCACGTTGAAAGGGTGCTGTCCATGCTCACCCGTGTTTGGGCTGTCTGGAGAGCCACCTCCGCGGGCTGGGGCTGAGCAGCGCAGCCTGGGAGCTCAGCACTCATCTGGCATTCCTCTGCAGCCACTCTTTGATCGTGCCTTTGCTCTCTCACTTCAGCTGAAGTGCCTGCACCTCAAAATGCAAAACTTTGCCCAAGATGGATAGCAGCAGAGCATCTGTAGGCTTGTTAAGTCAAACTCTGATAAACGAGCCGTATGCAGTGGGTACCTTGCAGACAGCATGCCAGAGTATTCGCTGACCTTAAGACTCAATCAGATCATGTCGGCAGAGTGTGGTTCTGAATGTAACTGCCTCTGACTTCAACAGCTGCCTTTACTGCATAAAGAAAAAGCTGTTAAGCTTGTGCCCTTTGTGCTCTCAGCTCTGTTTCTCTAAGAGCTTTATACATGATTCAAGAAAAGGCTGCAACAGAATAACTCCCCCATAGTATACCCAACAAGAAGAGATGTTCTGTTGTATTTTAGGTTGGTGGCAGTGTTTTTAAATGATTTCTGACATAAAATTTTTTGAACTTTTATTATTATGAAGTTGACAGTAAATAGATTTTTTTTTTTTTCTAAGGGAAAAATTGTTGATTTCCATTAAATATCTTGAGATCCATTTGGAAGAAATACAAAGTCAACTTATTCCTCACTTTCTCTCTACTGACAGGCTGCTCTGGAAATGAGAGCTGAGTTAAACCCAGTAAGTTTTAACTCTTTAGGCACTGGTGGAGCTAAATGCTTGAATAATTCAGATGCTTATTCAAAGCTTCTCCAAACTTTCAGGATCTGTTGTGCCTGGTAGTGTTACAGAAACCCTTTGGCTTGTAATAGGCAGAGTCTGCTGCATGAGCTTTTCCTGCGAAAACCAAGAGGACAAAAACTCATCTTGCATGTTTTTGCGGTGGCTTGTCTGGTTACAGACAGAGCACCAGGAATACGAAAGGGATCCACAATGAAAACTACTGTAAGGAATAGGAAAGTTAACCTTATATTCCCTAATCTGTGCGAGCATACAAAGTTGAGCTATTAGCCTCATTACTATCTCTCTCAAGAAAATTTTTGTGAAATAATTTACATGAATTTGAACTGTTCTTTGAATTGCAGATGCAGAAACTTCACATTGCAGGAAGCGTTTCTGTATTCGGATTGTTCTGTTTTCTCTTTTCTTCTGCAATACAACCCAGTGACATTATTAGGCTACATAGAATAATTGTGAAGTCTCTGGTTGCCATATGAAATCTGAAAGTTTTTTTAGTTTGTTGATCTTTTACAGTCATCAGAAGTGGAATAGAGCACCAAAACAGCAAGCTTTCTTTCAGGAAGAAGCTCAAAAGAATTATTTCAACTGGAGCCACTTTATTATCATGCCATATCATGTCATTTTCTTAGCTTTGCATAAGACATTTTGAAATGTTAGTATTGCTTTCCTGAAAGATATATTTTTAAATATGTGATTGTTAGGAAGATAAGAATGTTTATGAGTAAAAGTCATTGGGAAAACAAAAACAGTTGGAAAATGGAACACCTTCATGTTTGTAAAGTCAAACAATTCAGGGGGAAGTGAGGTGTTTTGAAGAGAACATTGGAATTAATGGCCCTGGCATGTTGTTCTGGCAATGTCTGTAGACACTGCTGCAGCCTGACAGATTAATTGGCAGCACGCACTAGCCTGTTGCAATCCAGGGTTCACAGATAGTTCTGACTAGATGAATGACGGACGGGGTGTTAGTAGGGTTGGGCAAAACAGTCTGGACAAGAACACAAACTCCTGCCCAAATATCATGCTTAATTCAGGCTGACCCTTTCCCAAGGCCTGGGTAAGTTTGAACTATGGTTTGTTGTGGTTTGGTTTTGTTTTGTTTTGTTTTGTTTTGTTTTTCCCTATGGGCTTCTTCCTAAAGTATTGCCTTTTGAAAAAGAAAAAGGGCAAAGTCACCCATGTCTCTGCACTTTGATTGCAGGCTGGAAATAGAGTAAAGCAATAAATACATTGCAAAAGAGTCTGTATCATCTAAACTGGCAGTCCAGCTTTGCAGTCCCAGGGACATAGAGAGTTGAAGTATTCTTCAGATGCACAGCCAATTTTATCATGCCTAACTAAACTAATCTTTTCAACACTGAAGTTTGCTCATCACTAGCTAAGAAGCATGTTTTAAAAAGGATTTGGTAGAGTCTGCAACCATATCCCTTCCAGAAAAAATAGTATTATACATTTTTAAATACCTGGCTCAGTAAACTGTTGAGAAGGAATTGTTATCCAGCTTCCCTATCAACCTACTAAATTACCTATGAACTTTGCAGTTCCAATGCTTAATTATTTTCCTGATCCAAATCCTGTCATCTTGCCTATACAGGACAAAACAACACTGGAGACCCTGACTCAGCAACTGGCAGTAAAGCAGAGTGAAGACGGGAAGTTCAGCCACGCAATGATGGATTTCAACATGAGTGGAGATTCTGACGGTCAGTACAAATGGCTTGTCCCTATTTCCAGGTTCGTGAGTACATGTCAGCGGGATCTGGAGGAGAATCCAAGTGCATAGGAGGCCTGTGAAGAGTTAGAGCAGTTAGCAGTAAGTGGCTATGAAACAAGGCAGGAGAAAATGATTCATCGTGTGGTGTTTTAAGTCTGGAGGTGATTTTTAGCCTTCTCTTCTGTATGCTGCGGTTGTCAAGACTAGACCAAAAATGTATTTCTGATGGTAAAAGAGAATAAAGGAGGCAAATGGATGTGGGATAAATGAGATCACACAGTGAGTCCATCAATTATAGACCATCCACAGGTGTTGCACGCTCTGCATCTGTAAGAACTTTTTTAGTTTGATGAAGCAAGAGTAATGTTCACTTCTTCTTTGCTACTGCTTATGTTGTTATGGAGAGGCAAGCACAAAAACAGGCAGTTAGAGAATTGATTAAGAAGAAATGCTTGATGTTGCCGTATGTATCACCCCCTTCCCATCACATAGAAGGTAGGTAATGTAATATGACCAGCTTTCTGTAAGCAAGAAAGGAAAAAGTGGTAAGTGTTGTGTTTGTGTTTCTGAGATGGTTTAGAAAGCTGTTTAATGCTTTGTGTTGAAAAAAACAATTGAAATTCTTCATCATCGGTCCTATGTAATACTGAATCAGTAAAATAACTAAAAACTATACAATATACGTTTTTTCATAGAAACACAGAATGCCTGGGTTGGAAGGGACCTCTAAAGGTCATCTAGTCCAACACCTCTGTAGTAAGCAGGGACATCCTCAACTAGATCAGATTGCTCAGAGCCCCATCAAGACTGACCTTGATTTCCTACTGCTTTGAGTAAAAAGAAGAAATGCCATTAACCTGTTGTGAACACTGACTCATTGAATGTGCAGCCACTGACACAGGTTGCTGATGGCAGAAGCAGCTACATAATGAAACATAAGCTGGGAATCTTCTTCTCTTTACTTTTAGGAAGTGCAGGAGTTTCAGAGTCTAGAATTTATCGGGAATCCAGAGGGCGTGGTAGCAATGAGCCCCATATCAAGCGCCCAATGAATGCATTCATGGTGTGGGCTAAAGATGAACGAAGGAAGATCCTTCAAGCCTTTCCTGACATGCACAACTCCAATATCAGCAAGATACTAGGTAAGAATGATAAAGCACTGTTCTTTCAGTAGCACAACTCAAAAAAACCTTTCGACTGAATAGAGTTGAGCACCTGACACAGCAGAATTAGTGTCTCTAGAACGTCTGGTTCACTACATAATGACTGCACCAAGGACAAGAGTGAAATAAGTTTCTGTCATGCTGCCCAGTGTAGCATTGTGTGTGTGTATATATATTCTATATTAACCATATACTGAAACGTTCTTGTGTCTTTGTAATTACCGAGATTGCAGTGCTGGTTTTGGTGTTAAAACATGAACTGAATAGACCAGAACAGTTCATTTCATTAGTCTGTTGAACAGGCAGAAAACAACTGCGATCATTTATTTGCCCACATGTTTCATCTAACTAGATTCTATGAGGTAGCACACCACAGTATTTGATCTGTGCCATAGTACTTTCTGTTCAAATCACTGGCCATAGGGAAAAGATCCTAAAATACATCCCTCTATTTTATAGACTGACAGTTTTAAAGGATATTTACTATGTTCCTATTATATTAAATTTCCCTTTGGTACCTGATTTCTATCACAACCTTCTTTTATTTTAAATATTCTGAATAGAATCCTGAAAGAAATAAAATTAAAAAAAAAAAAAAGAAACATCAGAACTCATTTCCATATCCTGTAGTCTTCACATCCCAAGCAATATTTGTCATCAGCATTATCTACTGAATTTCATAACGTAGTCTTCCAACTTTCAAACTCCCAGCACCACATTCTGTCCTTATTTACACCTTGGTGACATTCCGAATGATACAGAAGGATCTAAGGATCTGAGGATCTCTGAGGCTGATGAACTACTGTTGTGAAAAAAAAAAAAAAAAGTAAATAAAAAAGAACTATCTGTGACCAAATTGTAGATGTTGCATTTTTACCGATAAAGACTGTGTTCTAACACCTAAGCATCCCTCAGGCCAGTGGATAAAAGCTTAAAGAGGGAACATGTTTACATGGACTGCAGGTTTCATTGGTTTTGCAGACAATATGAGAGATGCAGAATAATTGTAACAGCAGCATTAACCAGCTGCAGGGCTGGTAAATATGCTTAGACTGGTTAGAGGTTTGAAGTTTAGCTTGATGAGAGGGGTATTATGAAAAGTTAGCAGGGGGCAAGTGGAAATGAGATAAATTGATCGGAGAGGCAGAATGTATTGGCTGTGGATGGCAGATGTGATGATATTAACGCATGATTAAAAGGGTGGTACGAGATGATTAGATTAGTTATGGGGACAGGATTAGAAGGCTAAATTGGTTATGTTGATGGTAAAATAACCTTATACTGGTTAAAAGGGATTATACTGGTCAGAGGTGTATGATGTGATTAGACTGAGGACAGCACAGTAATAGTTTTGGTCTGTTTCTAAATTGAGAGTAGACCTGGTTAAACCTGTTTTTAAATAATCAGCTTCAGAAATCTACAAGATCATTCTGAATGGCCCTTTTCATATAGAAAGTACAAAGAGAGCTTGATGTTTTCCCTCTTAACTGATTGTTTTGGATAACAACCTCCGACAGCTCGCTGCTAATTCATTCTGCTTAAAACAGGCGCTTGAGCTGGGCTGACATTTTATGCAGTCTCTGGGGATCCTGGTTGACATTTTAAAGGGCTTCTAAGCATTTTATAATACCCTAAAATCTGGTTTTAATAAGCCATTCTGCTGAAATTGTTAACATAAGGAATCACCTTTTACTATTTGGCGCTAGATCAGGGAGATATGGGGACATCTTTTTCTGATTAGATATACAGTAGTTGGAGTAAAATGTGCAAATTCATTACAGATCCTGTTGAGGTGACAGACAGTATAGCTGACTCCAAACTCTCTGTTTCGCTGCCAGATATGGGGAAAAGCAAGGTCTGAGGCAGTAAGAGATGATGTTTCTGTTTCTTTACAGCACCACATTTAATTTTTTTATTCCACCTATGCAATGGAGAGGGATGTCTTGACATCTTCTTTCATGACAGAAACGTTACAAAGGTCTTCCCTCAGTTGCAAAAGGCCGGTCTTTTGAAGTCAGCGGGAGCTCTCTGTTAGCTGGCATAGGGGTGAGCAACTAGAAGCTCACAGTTCAGCCAGGTATTAGGGCCTCCTTATTAGACAGACACAATTTCTCCTTACTGGTTTTTTTAGCAGCACTGCTATACATTGAGGTCAGAGAGCTTGTTGTCGTGGGGAGTAGCTTAGATGGAGTTGTCACCGATTGAGGGTCATTTTGATAGTAAAATGAGAGGAGGTGCCCTTCCTAGCAGTAGAATTCTCCAGGGATTATGTTTGACACTGTGGTATTATGTTTTGAGCATAAAAATTAGATACATGGATTTGTCACTAAATTCATCTGTGCATACGTTTGTCATCCATCTGTTCATTGCAACTTAAACTTGCAGATAATGATTTTTTTTAGTAAATGTTAAAAAAGTGCTAAAATGGGTCTGCTGGACCCTATCAATTTAATAATGCATTGTTTAGGTATTTTTGTACATATTTTAATTAATTTCACTGAGGAATCTGTATAAAGAGCTTAGGGAAAGATGAAGTTACATACTACCTTCAGAAATTCTCTCCTGGATGTGTAAGCATGTGAATACAAACCTATACATGTACCTGTACATTATACAGGTGTTTGCCTATGTGAGGGTATTTTTTAGTCATAAAATCAGCCTGATTCAGGTCTTCAGATTAAAAAATATCAGTCTAATGGACTAAAAGTTAGGCAACATTAGAACCAGCTGAAAATTCTCATCAGGGAAACTCGACTTTAAATCAGCAATAAGCAGAACTCCTAACCCTGCCTGATGGGTGCCTGGGTGTGCCTGGGCACAACTGCTGGGTCACACATGGGGACATCTCTTTTCTGCCATGAACTCAAATAGCTGGTCTCTACACAGCTGTGTTCACAGTCACTATGTGGGCACAGCTCTAACTGCTCTAACTCGCTTCAGAAGCCATGTTCGGTGCTGCAAAGTCATATAATTTTTTCATTTATTTACTAAATACTCGAGGCACCAGATCAGGGAGAACTGTGTGAAAATCCTTCTTGTCATTATGTATGCATCCAGGGAGGGGAATGGGTTCTTGTTTTCAGAGTCAAGGAGAAAAGCCTTGCATACTTGACCCACTCAAAGCTTTTTAACACAGATGGTGAGCAGAAAACTCACCCAAGAGTGTAAATCCTCCCTTAAAAAGAAAGGTTTTTCAAGATTATCCAATCACACCTTGTTTGGTCTTGGCACTGTGCATAGGTGCCTGTGTCTGCCTCTGTGTCTTTATAGACATATACAACAACGGCAGATAAAGCTATTACAAATATATTTTCTCCAAACACAAGGTTATTTTTAACCAGTTTTAGTGTGTTGATTGACAATACTCATTCATAACTTGGCTGTGGGTGCAAATTCAATGATCAGAGATAGATTCTTTTAAAATTTCAGATGAAGACGAATCAGAGAGCTAGTTGGGTTTTGTATATTACTATGAATATAAGCGAAAATGATAAAATGTAAAAACCAAGGGTTGGTCATCAGAAAATGTGCCCTTTTTCAAAATTGAGATGGCATTGTTTGTTCATTTATGATACTTCAAAACGTACTAGTGGATGACAGTATATTTTGCAAAAAAGGTAAAGTCATAGTAAGAGGAGGTTATCACGGCAGGAGGCAGCTATTAAAAATTTTCTAGGCAGAAAGATGAGACTGACAGGATCTCTGTCGTATTGAATTTGCAGCTTAGGAAGGAAAAACATAATGAGTGACATTCACGTAGAAATATTGTATGTGTAACTGTATGTACAAATACTGTGCCTCAAATCTCAGCTTTTATGGCCCTGATCCTGCAAAAACTTAGGTGTTTGCCTAACTTCACCTACTGTTTACAGATCTTTTCACATGAGGAGGCAGGAATCAGCCTGCCCATATCTGACTGTAGGATTGCAGCAAGTGAGCTAGCACAGCAAAAGGGGAGTAGTGCTGGGATAAAAGATTTTCAAGGCAATTTTGCAACGTCTGATTTTATTTTCTACCTTTCTGTCTGTCCATCTGTCTGAAAATATATCTGAGTTCCTACATTGCAGGTCCCCTCACAGCATGCAAAGCAAATGTCGAGATGTGTTTAAAGAGTGAGGTTTTCAACTTTTATTATTCATAAATGAAAACTGATTCATAAGCAGGAAATGGGACTGGAGCTGTTTTTCTAAACCAGCGGGACTACAGCAGGTCTGTGATTAGAGGACTCTAGATTTAGACTAACTTCTATGATTTTCTTCATATGCTAAAATGCCAGTGTGAAAGTGTCTACAAGGTAGAATTTGTAACAACACAGGCCCTATCTACATTTCCATCTTATGCAGCATTAGTAGGCATTAAGTGTTTTGGCAGTCTCCAGATGTTTATCACTGTGTCATTTAGCCCAAAATCCAGGAGTTACTGCATGTGGAAAGTTGGTGTCACTTTTTCTAGCCACGCTCATTGCCAGAAAAAAAAAAAACTTGGAATAATTTCTCTGCAGGAACCAAAGCTGCTGACCAAGATTCTGGCCACAGAGGTCTGCTGCCCTGTGTGAACACTGAGCCTTGCCCCAGATCCCTGAGCATAGACACTACCTCTGTATGAAGTGCCTCGCAGGAGTTCTAGTCCAAATCCTAGAAACCATCTAGTCAGACTAATATGGTGCTGCACCTAATAACTACGTAATGAAATTGTTTTCCATTCCAGAACTGGGATCTCTCTTACATGTTGTAAACACTAAAAATTACATTTTTGACTCTGAAGTAATGTTTGCTGAGAAAAGGATGTCCATTACTCCTCTTTAGAACAAACATAGTGATTTCGGAATTGGTTACCTCTAGGCATGAGGTCAGGCTATACCAGCTCCTTAGTCCTTCGCTCCAGAAGCCCAAACTGCAGCTTGGAGTAAAAGTTCAAAGAGTGCTGGGGAAAATAGTGTCAATAATCAGAAGGGGCCTTTCTAGAGGGACCCAAGCTATTTTCTTTCCTGGGAAGGTATAACTGTGCTCTCTACATTGTGTGCTCTCTATATTGCAAGTCTTAGGGGCACAGTGAGCTAAGACCAGACTGAGTAATAGCATGAGCTAAGTACAATGTGAGTAACCATAAAAAATGAAGAACAAGAGGAAGTCAAGTATGACATGTGACATTATGAACCCATTAAACTGAGAAACTGCTCAAACTTTTTTCCAATGGGAAAATTTCCTGTTTTCCAATAAAGTTTTCCTTCTAGGCCACATGTTTCACAGCTTGGACCATTCCTGTTATTTGAAATGTATCTTACCCTGAACCACTTATATAGTTCATGGAAAAATAAAATAGGATAACTGATTCAAGAAATTTTACTTTCTGCTCCCATATTATGCCCTTTAAGAAATATTAGTTTATAACTTTTGGGAAGTATTTGAAAACAATTGTAAAGCCTTCATTATTTCCCTAGCTCAAATATCCACATAGGCAGTGTGTCAGAAAAAAAAAAAGGCTGCCATCAAGGAAACCATAGTGTGGCTCAGTGGAGAGGTGTGCCAGTATCCCAGTGCTCTTCCCTTCATGACACACACTAAATTCTTTAAGTTGGAGCTGGGAATATTGACCAGGACTTGGTCTTGGAGTTAAAACCCCATTGAGATGTAAGGGATAATTTATAGCTTTGAGAGGCATTGCTTCAGGGTCTTTGCAGGCTTCTGTACCCAGCAGCGTAAGCATTTATGATCAGTTCATACTCTGCTCCTCACAAACCTGGGAGCTAGGAAGATAATGGTATTTGTCATGAAAGACTAAGCTGTAGACATGTGCATATCCAGAGTTTATGCCCCGGTGCAGCCGTGGGAGAACAGAGACTAGATCACTGCACATGAGAGCGGTGCCTTCTCTAGAACAGGAGGAGAAAACAAGCCCATGGCCAAAGGAAAGTGGAGGGGACGTAGCAGAGCAGACTGTGTGTATCTAAGGGGTCTTTGGCCATTCCACTAAAACAGACTGCCTTATTTTATTATTGGCTAGTATCCTGATGATGATTTTACTTCCCACCTGAAAGACGTTATAAAACATAGATTAAGTTTCAGTAAAATATTGGGTCACAACTTCCAGTATCATCTCTCTCTGCCTCTTGGCCATACCCAAGAGGTTTAATAGTCAAACACAAACAAGACCTGAGCTCTAGAAACTCTCACAGGTTCCCAGCCCAAAGCAATATGACCATGGTATCTTGTTCTGGGTGACCTACTTGTTTTTCTGTCTTTCAGTGTTTGTGGATGAGTAGAATCTCATGTCTCATTCTCTTTTGGTTTTTTTTTGATAGGATCTCGTTGGAAAGCTATGACAAACCTAGAGAAACAGCCATACTATGAGGAGCAGGCCCGACTCAGCAAACAGCACCTGGAGAAATACCCAGACTACAAATACAAGCCAAGGCCGAAGCGTACCTGCCTTGTAGATGGCAAAAAATTGCGCATTGGCGAGTACAAGGCTATCATGCGCAACAGACGCCAGGAGATGAGGCAGTATTTTAATGTTGGGTATGGGACCTTTAAAAACTACCACTCATTTCAGCAAAAATAAATTTCAAGGTCAATTCTTAATTCAGTGTGATAAATGTTATATTTTCTTGGCAAGAATGTTATACATTGCTAATAGAATATGAAGCTTATAGTTTCATACGAAGCTTATACTTCAAAACAATGTATTCCAGGAGGAAGTTAGGCAGTTAGGGCGGTTTTTTTGTTGGCTCTGCTAGATACTTGTCTTACAGCTTTGGCCAGCTGTCTCATTTCCACTCTGATCATACAAAAGGAAAAAAAAAAAAAAGTTTCAGATTTTCCAATGAAACTTAAGTCTTCTAATAAAGCCTTGTAAGTCTTACATTCTTATAAGGCCTCAGAGATTATATGTGAATGAATCTATGGCAGTGCCTCTACCTACGGGAGTGCCTTGATCTAAAGGCCAAAAATGCAAGTTTGCATTTGGTGTGATCTGTGGTGAATGGTCTGCAAAAGGACATATATGGATATACTGAACTTGAGCTGGAATATGGACTTGGCTCAGTTAATTCATGTCAGGCATGAAGTTGTCTGCATTGTTCATCGTGATGGCATTTGTCATACTAGGGAGGGTCTTCCAGTACAGTAAGCTAAATGCTTTGTGTTGAGCATAAATTTCTAGAAGACTGGTTCTGATAAACAGCTAATGGATCAGCCTGCTATGATTAGATTAAAATCTGCCTAAAAAAAGTAACATGTCCTTTTCTTCTGCAAAGACTCCATGGTTTTGGTTACAGCAGATCAAAAGAATTGGAAGTAATCAAATACTGTGCAATATTTCTGTATTCGCTCCAGAAAATTAAAAGCTGCACAGTGGTCTTAAAACAAGCAAAACCAGCAACAAGAATGACCCTCAGAAATAATGGGATTCAAGTTCTGTTTCATCTGAATTTGAAATCATTTGAACATTAACTGAGTTGCACATCTCTCTAGTTAAGGACTAGAAGCAGCAATGAAGGAGAGAATATCTGTCCAGCAACTGTTAAGTGTCCTCAGACTGTGTTTTAAACAGCTACAGTGTGCATTGTTATAATAAGCCGCTCAGCAGAGAAATTTGAGCTGCTTAACCCTGTGGCGCTGGCAGGTCCAGTGATCCCAATGGTAAGCACTGAAACAAACACAGGGAAGTCAGCCAACATTTGGCATCAAGAGATTAAAAAAGGAGGAGGGGGGCCTTCTGGAAAAAGAATAGGTGTCAACAGAGCCCCCAAAACACTGCTTATCTGGTTAACATGCGTGTTTCATCATGGGAAAAAAATTAACCTTGTAACATTCTGCATATTATTTAGCTTTCCAAACAAGGCTGACATTGAAATCAAGACATTTCTGGAGATAATTTGCACTGGAGCATTAGAACACAGAACCTGGGGTGAAATCTTTGCAGAAGTTACTAAGAAAGCAGCCAGTGGCTGTGGTGGGGTCAGTGCTTGGTGCTGGCACTCACAGCACTACAGTTGCATGCCTGGTTTTAGTTCCCCATCTGCTGCATCACCTGGTACAGGTCATTTAGGGCTAAACTTCTAAACACCGGTCCAGCTTCTGCCTGGGCACCAAAATAAGTGACTGGGTTTACAACAGCTGTGGCTGTGCCAGCTGCTGGGACATGATGAAAGCCTGTCTGAAGGCTTTGCAGTGGGAGAGACCGGGCATTTTTGCAGTTCTTGGACTTAATGATTCCCGGTCACAGTGTCGTCATCCTTAATGGTAGTGTGGTGAGCATACCTCACTGGACTGCTGAGAGCCCTAATACATTAGTACCTGAGATACGTTAGTATCAAAGATTACTGCTTTGAGATCCTCTGAAGTGGACATCCTATAGAAGTGGAAAAATACTATTCTTAAATTATTTAATATTTGAAAAGCACTCTGAAAAGCACCATTTAAGTGCAAAGTGGTCCTATTGTTAAATATTAAAAGCAATTTAAGTGTGCTGAATCTTGTAACAGAAATGCTGACTCCAGAAAACAAAAGACTTCCTAATGAATTAAGAATAAAATGCAAATTAGATCCGCTCCCTACTTTAAGAGCTGTGTCTTCATCTGAGACAACTTCTACTCGTTTTAGAGACACAGAAATAAGGGCTGTGAGGAGGGAGGCCTCCCTCGGATGGCAGGCAGGAAGGATCTGAAAATGCAGCAAGCGATTCCAAACAAATGTAAAGCTGTTTGGCAGAGGAAAGTCTTTCAGGATCACTGTACTGTGCAGTGCTTTACTGTACAGCCAGGGCACAGGCAGGCAGGGGAACAGGGGAGGGTTTCATTCTTAATTAAGAATGTTCATCTCAAGAGACTCTGCCCTGTCTCCTGTGGCAAGGCTTTTCAGTGCAGATGGACACACCGCTGATGACATTACAATGTGCAGCATGTACTGAAGAGTATTACTGCAATGGAATTACTTCATGCAGCAAGGAAACAAAAGGAGCATGAATTTTAAACCTCTAGGCTTGTTGGGACCCTGAAGCTTCTCAGGGAAACAAACACTGGTATAACACAGCTAGTGTTCCTGATGCAAAGGGAATTTCTATGGCGTGGAATCATTCTTCTTTCATTACTGCAGACAGGTTTCCAAGGCTTAGACGCCGCATAAAGGCATCCTGTAGAGGATTTTCTCAAATGCTCATGTTGCTTGCTTGCTTTTTATTTATTTTTAAATAATGCATGCTTCTGTTTTAAGTCTGTCTTTTACCCAACTTTATCCACCTTCCTTCAAAGGATCCGCTTTTCACAAGTGCCACTCACTGTGGAAGCCATCACCTTCCAGTGGGAGCCCCTTAGTGATCATCCTATAAACCCATGTTGGCCACAGAAAGCCCACTGTTGCTCTCTGTAATAATGGCCAGGTCTGAGAGTGAATATGGTGTAAACATTGCCTCTTTGGAGTGACCTGCCCTGCTTTCTTCTTGTCCACTGGTACTTCTCATACAGCACCTCCCCATTCCTGTGCAAACTACCTAGCCCTGGCTGCATCTTTCCTGTTGGTAGTGTGTTACTTTTATGTCTAGCCTTGCCAGCAGCTTGGATTATTTAAAAGGAAGATTTTCAAAATGCATGGGTTTTTTAAAGTTGGACCAGAACTGAAAGGATGTTTATTTTTGGCTGGCAGCTCATGGGACACCCAGTTTACCCAGTAAAGAAGTTTGCATTGCAAGCAGTCAAGCTGAAGCTGTGTAGTTCAGGTACAGCTGGAGTTGTTTATAGTGAATGGGTTTCCTTGTCAGTGAAGTTGTTTTGGGCTTGATGGTCATTTCAAAAGCACCAGTTGTGGCACCAGTCTGGTATATTGATAGAGGGGTTGTCTTGCACGGGCCATTCAGGACCTTCCACTGCATGCCCGAGAGATGCTATGGGCTTGCAATGTGCTGTTGTACTTGCCCTCCCTTTACTCCTTCCAGTATTTAAATGTCCTTTTACTTTTTCCTCATGGCAGGCAACAAGCACAGATTCCCATTGCCACCGCGGGCGTAGTTTACCCAGGAGCCATTGCCATGGCAGGAATGCCTTCCCCACATCTGCCCTCCGAGCACTCAAGCGTGTCCAGCAGCCCAGAGCCTGGGATGCCCGTCATCCAGAGCACTTATGGCATCAAAGGTGAGGAGCCTCATATCAAGGAAGAGATGCAGACCGATGACGTCAATGGAGAAATCTATGATGAGTACGATGAGGAAGAGGATGACCCCGATGCAGACTATGGTAGTGACAGTGAAAATCACATTGCGGGGCAAGCCAACTGATCAGGGTCCAAATATCTTGTGACCTACAGGACTTCAAGGAGAAAAGAAAAAATAAATAAAGCCCCATCTGGTTTATCCTTGCCAGTGGCCAAGCACATTAACTTTCTCATACACTGACTGTTACTTTAACTGTTAGTCTTAACTAGTTGGGACATCAGCTGACTAATAGACATCAGCCTGCATCAGAAGACAAAAGGCTCAGAAGAAAGGAAACAAAGACAACGACGACAACAACAACAGAATGATATAAGCTATGGGTAAAATAATGCCAGTAATTCAGCTGCTATACCCAAGCACTGAAGTCTTACCCGTCGACCTTTTATTATTATTTTTTTTTTTTTCAAATAAACTTTATGGCTGTTTGTTCTACAATGTTCTAGAAATTCTCACTCAGGTACACAGTGCCAACAAGTGGCTTGTGAATGTGTTTTGTTGTTTTGTGCTACAGTTTAAAGAGAAATAATTTTTTTTCTTTTCTTCTTTTTTTTTTTCCTTTTTTTTTTTTTCCTTTTTTTTTTTTTTTTTTTTTTTTTTTTTTTTTTTTTATCAAAGCTCTCCAGAACAAAGTACACACTCTACCTCTTCAAACCCACCACCAT
>JANHGN010009711.1:0-13137 GCA_024605025.1 Megaceryle maxima
CATACTTTTAAAATATAAATATATATTTTACACTGAGGAGAGTATAAATCACAAATCCTTAAAGCTACTCGAAATTATATGCACAAAAGGCAAAAATCATGAATGACTCATGTACAAGAAAAATGAAAGTGCAGAGGCTAATAATTTTCTTAAATTATCAACATTTTAAGGATTTTGAAATTTTAACATAACATACTAAAACCAAAGTCCAGCTAAAAATGATATTTTATATGTGAAATTCCTTCTTCTCTAAAATTATAAATTATCTGCTTTCTTTCATGAATAATATTTGGCTTTCAAAGGGCTGGAACAGCATTCACATTGAGTGTTCCTTCTTGACTCTAAAATATTATTTTAAAATCTACATACTTTAAAAAATGCTTTAAAAAAACAACAGGTTCTCCTATCATGTTCCAAACACAAAATATGATTTTTAAGTTATGCTTCAATTGTTCTTTGCACTCCACATCAGGTTTATTTTAGGGATTGTTTTGGTTTGATTTACAACAAACATACTTCCCGTGAAATTATAATTTAATATATGCAATTTTAAATGTCTGCATGAAAATCTGTGGGTTTATCCATTTTCAAACAGGGATCATATAGTAAATTTCCTGCTTTTTAAGGAAATATTAAGACTTGCAGTGCCGTCGTGATGCACACTGTCTTGAATTTTGTTGTTAGGTACAATTAAATCAAACTCTCTCCTTATTTGAAGTTTCAAGGCATGAGTTTTGTAATGTTCAAAAATTAGTTAACATTTGCAATATATATGCACTGCAATTAAAGTAATTTATCCATTCACCTGTTAGGGTCTGGAGAGGGTTATTAGTAGAGTACGAGAGGAGAGCCAGGACCAGCTATAGCATCCTTTCACCAGCTGCCATGTTCTTGAGACCTGTGAAGTGAGGCAATCGCCATCAGACACCAACAGTGTTTCACCCTTTCCTTTCTGTCAATTTTTCCCCAATTAATGGGACACACTTGCTGAAATGTGGACATAGCAGGTCAGAAACTGTAAAACCAAACACCTTCCTGGCATCAGGTGAGCCCCAGTGATGGTGGTTTCCAGACCCAGCACCAGTGGCCTCAGAGCGGGACTGGCAGCATCATGGGCTCCAACCTCACCACAGGGGCCCAGAGCCTGTGGTACCCAGAGGTTTTGGGGCAGCCTGCCTGCAAGTTTTGCTACAAAACCTCTTTTTTAAGATTAGAGACAGGATTTATTGAAATAAACACTGTAAAAAAAAACAACCAAGCAAACAACAACCACAAAACAAAACAAAAAAAACCACCAAACCCTAGAATGAGACAACAAGAAAATAAAAAGGAGGGAGGGGGAATAAGTTTCCACTTACTCTGCCTTCATAAGGCATCTCAGTCCCATCACCCAGCCTCCCATGGCTACAGCAGCTGCATGTTCGCCCTAAAAAGCCCTTTTGTCCCTCTGTCCTGGTGCTGATCCTCACCTGCCCTCCCGCCACCTTCTTCAGGGAGCTTTCCTCCTAGCGGCTGCCTGAGTGAGCAGCCCTCCCTCAGGCCTGGAGCCGCCTCTTCAGAGCTCACTCCCAGCTTCCGCTTCACCAGTGAGACCAACACACACCTATGGCACCACAGACACTTTCACACTAATAAGCTGGATTTTTCAGCATTGACAACATTTACAGTTTTCCAGCTGCTGGTGGTGGTTCTTTTTAAGATGTTTTCCTCCCTACGAGGCTGTGCCCGGGCCTTGTGTTGTGCCCAGGCTAAAACCACTCACCTTCCAGGCACCTTTTCATTTTCTTGGCTGATGATGAAGTGAGCATTCATTCTCCTCACTCTTTTTCTCAGGTATCATTGTTATTCAGGGTTTGTACTAAACTCGTCTCCACATTGGTATGTAATAGTTGAGGAACATAGGTTCCTGCGAATTGTGAAATTCACTTTTATCTAGGAGCTGTATAAGCTCTATGCATTAAATCCCACTATAGCTACATTTTGAGGACTTTAAATGGATTTAAGACAAGGGATGTTTCTTGCACTACTTCTTTACAGAGGCTTCAATTTAATCTTAGGTGTCTACTTAATTTAATCTTTGTTATCCTTATTTTCAGAACTCCGAGAGTTCCTAAACCAGGAGTTTTGTAGAAAGAGCAGATGCTGCTGTCTTTTCCTTCAAGGACAACAAAAAAATTGCAGTCAAATCTAGACTCTAAGTGAAATGAAATGTGTGGGGCCTCCCTGTACAATGTACTCACTGACTAGCTGTCAGAAACGCGTTCGGTTTTGAATTCCAATGATAATGAAGAATTATAGTGCTTACTCTTGCAGCTCGCTGTAAAAAAACCTCAGAGCATATTAGAGAAAAAAATTATTTCATCTTGAGTACAAAGAAGAGGGAGACAAGTGCAAAAAATATTTCAGAAAGGGATGGAAAAGCTGTCTTCATTTGCTGACAAGTTAAAACTGTTGTGCAAAAACTGGTCTAGTCTAAAATTAAGAGGAAACATACACCACAAGTGGATTAAAGAAATATAACTTAGTGGATTTACTTGTATGTATAAATGAGCGTCTATGAGGCTTCACCAAGATTAATATAAGAATCAAATTATATATAAGAATCAGGAATTGTAGAATATAGATATTTTTTTTTCTTCCCTACTTCCCTCGCTGCTGCAGTGAAGTTATGTGACAGTTTCCAGAACATGAAGCCCAAGGCCTTTTTCAACAGATTTATTTTCTGAAGTTCTACATGGGTTTGGCACATAATTTTTTGGTTTTTTTAATTCAGGTTCACTAATTTCTCTTTTTTGATTCCATCAATCACATATGAAAATAGTTAGCTAAGCAAAAATCTTAAAAAAACAATAAAGTTGTTACTCTTTTAATATGATAACAAATATAACATTTTCTAGCTGAGCAGAAGTAGCAACATTCAACTTTGAAAACTCAGTGTTTGGTGGGAAAGAGGAAGTTATCGTCTCAGTCTAAAATATTCATAGTCTCATTAAAGATCTCAGAGTTTCAACATAATTCAGTATCTGTGAGAGAATTATTTCATAGCTGAAGCACATTTTTAACAAAATATTTCCAAAATACTAACTTTTTATGTGCAGTAACTTCCATAAGGAATGGACACTATGCACAGTGCTGTGCATCTTCTTTATTTTTCCTAAAATACTCTTACTTTATAACTTATTTTCTAATTAGTAGAATCATTTTTAATTCTTCCAATTCCTAATTATTAGACTACTTTGTTTTCATTAATTAATTGCATAAATTTGGCCCCAATACTGTTATATGGAATAAGCATTACAGAACTGGTAATTTTCCATTATCCAGTATTCCTGCTGGCAGATATTTAGTAGAATGGGTATCTCAATATATAACTCACTCTGAATTAATATATCTTTAGGCAGTTTTAAACCCCTGATGATTCACTGTGCACACTTGTCTCATTGATTTGTCCTTACTATGCCCCAATGGAAAGCATACATCTTTGGGGAAAAAAAAATACAGAGTTGTACATTTATGTAAAGAGAGAAAAAAAACGTTTATTCCAAAAAATCTTGAAACACATATGGGGGGTTTGTTTGAAAAATACAATACTATAAATATAAATAAGCATTCAATAATTTTTTTTTTTTTTTTTTTTTTTTCAGACATAAGATGGTGTAAAAGCTTTTCCAATAACCCAGCTGCAAAAATTACTGACAAGGTAAATGAAGCAGATCTTTCAGAACTGGTAAGATTTTTATGAGAAATGAGAAGTAAACGCAGTCTTCCATTATCTGCCTCAATCTGAAACATTTCATGTGGATTTTGAGCTTTGCAAAAAATAGAAAGATTAGAAATTGTACAAATAACCTGAAATTTAAATAAAAGTTAAATCTGAGCCCAGCTTCTGGGTATCTATGATTCCTGAGAAGAAAACAACTACTTTAGCAATCTCCCATTCTTGGTTATTGAATCACAAAACACTAATAATAGAATTGAAACAAAGCTCTGAAAGCTTAATCCAGATTTTAAATAAATCAAAAAAATGATATAGACTTTTAACTAACAGTGAATTAAAATAAATTTGAAAAGTTTTGTCTATTTTTCCAGATGAAGTTCAAAAACTTTTTTTTTTTTTCAGATGGGAAAAGTGTTATCATATTTCACATGAATAAAAAATTATGCTTCAAATGAAGCAATTAAAATTTTTGCTGTTAGTGTCAGGGAGTACAGGATATGACTCCAGTGCTGGAAAAGTTAATCAATTAAGCTCAATGTTCTAATAAATGCAAGTTTGTTTTGTTGTAGTGGCAATTATTTTACAATATTTGACACATGATATTACTGATGGTGACTCAGTTTCATTTCAACAATTGAAAACACAAAAAAAAGGAGGATGTAATTCTTTTTCTAAATGTGTTTTTGTACATACTTGCTCATGGCTTAGAAGGCTTTTAAGTAGAACAAAGTACATTGATGCCACCTGATCTGTTTATTAAATTTGAAAGGAAGAATATTTGTTTTCATGAGGTAAGAGCAGGCGCTTTTATCTTTTTCCTTGACTCTTGTTGAAATCATAGGAAAAGGGGAAGCACTTTTTGAAGTATTTGTAGTCATAGAAGAAAAGTTTGCTTAGCTTTCCTTCTGGTTAGGAGAGCCTGTTGAATGACATTATCAACAGTGTCCAAGATGGGCATTGAGAAATAAGAAATTTAGAAAAACAAGAACCCCTGCTCTAACACTTGCAAATCCTTAGTGGGTGGAATGAGAAACATGCAGAACAGTTTAAATGAAAAGCTAGAAGACTGAAAAAAGAGCATTAAGCATGATAAATTGAAGCTCTTTATTCATAACTTAAGAATGACAATATCTTTCAGTCCAGAATTTCTGTCATAACATTGTACCTGAAGTATTTTTGTAAGATTAAATCCTTATGCACTTTTTTTACCAAAGCCATCTAATCAAATTGATTTCACATTGCATTCTTTTAAACGCTTTGTTTCCTGTATTATCATCGACTATTCAGTAAACTCCAGATTACATATTCTAAATTAGAGGGTATTCCATTCCTTTTATAAACTCAGAGTCTGTGTCAAGAGTTTTCCTGTTGAGCCATGATTCTTTTTATCATCTAATATCACCACTCCAAATCCCTATAGATGCCAAACATGACAGAACTGCTCATGGTTTTCCATTGCATACTTCCTAAGTCCTGCACAATTTCCCCTAAATTATTTTTTCTGAGGACCAATACATCCTGGAAGGAAAACAGGTGAGGCAGGAATCTTAAGAAGACTGTGATAGGCAATTGAGAAAAAAAAAATCCAAGCCTATAATCAGCAGGTTTACATTCTCTTTACAGAAATATCTCCATCAAGTAGAAAATTAGGCAATTGTAAAATTTAAATTGTTTAGATGAGGGAACTGAAGGATTTTTTTTTTTTAATAATATCTATGCTTGATTTAAAATAATCACTGGAGAAGACTGGCACAGACTTTGTGCCCCTACACTCTCACCCTCTGGGTAAGAGCCATCTCTGATTCTTGTGAATTTTGCATCTGCCAAACCACACAAGAAACTCCACAGCCCACCAAGGTTTCTGAAACGAGTACAGTTTCTTAGTTGTGCAGTATCCTTGACAAGGGACCGTGGTTCTAACTCAGGCTGCTGATGCTGCTGTAATAGAAATCTGAAATACGAGAGTATGCATTTTTTGTGCGTGCATTCACAAGTGACAGACCATCAGATAGAGCTTTCCAAGACATTAGATCTCTATTAATAGCTCACAAATTTACAATATTAATTCAGTTTCCTGAAACTTGGCACCTCACCTCTTCCAGGTCTGGCTTTGGATCTTTTTAGTAGGTTGGTGTTGGAGGACTTTTGTTTGGTTGGGTTTTTGTAGTGCAAAACTTTTGCTTGTGAAATTTAATGTTAAAATAAAACTTATTTCTATATAATTATTTTTAAAATGTAAGTCTTAGATTAAGTCATTTTAACCCACCCTTCAGTTCTGTATCAAATTTATGTTTGCTTTAAATCTATCTCTTTGTTTAGGATTTGAGCTGTTGGGTTGTTCACTAATAATCAGATGATTCCTCAGCCTCAGTTTAGCCCATGGATGTTTCAGAGTAATCAGAGTTTCCAATTTCATCATTTCCTTTGCTTGCATCAGTGGCACCTCATCCTTAAATGACATAAAGAGGCTTGAGATCGCAAAGGACAAGAGTCCAGGGAGACCTTGTATCTGCAGAAGGTCTGCTTCCTGATAGGACTTTTCCTCACAGGTGTGGAGCTTGTAGTATATGTGGAGGAAAGTGGTTTACAATGGTGTTTTTAGCAAAATTTCATTGCTACAAGTGGCAGGATGGAACAGAGCCATGGAAGGCACTAGGTCCCAGAGAGCTTCTTGATTCTATCTCTTTCTAATAGCTTCCTGAGTTTGAGTGCCTTCCATACCACCCAATGCTGATCTGTGCCTGTTTTTACCTTCCCTTTTTGCTAAATTTGAGGACAGCAGATGGGCTATGTTTATTTTAGGGATAACCTCATCTGCTGTTTATATTGGGGGAAGAAAAAAAGTGCTCACTGATGACTTCCTCATGACACCTCCAGCTGAGGCTGACATTTGTTTTCTAGCTGTTATTGGTTTCTAATTATGCCTGGATATTCAGAGGATCAGCTAATTTGCTCCATAATTTTGGAGGCAATTTTTAATTCCCTTTCCTCCCTTTCAAACTAATTTCATGGAATTATTAAAAATGCAAACATGGTGGGACTGAACCCTTTGGGACTCCCTGGTTATTCAGCTCAGGTGCCTCTGTAGATCCGCCCTCTGTGTCACAAACACAGACTACCAAGCAGGCAGGTACTGAGGTGGCATGGCCAGGAAACGCAAGGAGATTTTGCTTCCTTTGTGTTGCAGTGAACCAGCATGGGTCCAGTCTTGCTGCTGGGCAAGGGCTGAGCAGTATGGAGCCTTGAGCAGAAGGTAGACATTGTAAATTAGAGGGTGTGGAGAAACAGTGGCTCTTTTGAACTAATGAGATGGCGTAAAACACCGATGTTAGCAACATGGAAGGAATGAGGGTAGTGCTCCAATTTGTGTTCCATTTTCCTTTGCATTCTGTTCTAAGAGCTTAGCCTAGAGTTAAAATCCTGTCATTAAAATTCAAAATTTATTGGTGTATCAGGGACGATTTCAAAGGAACGGAGGAAAAGAATTAAGTGCTTTTGCACTGCTTACTGAAAACACTTCCACCGTTGTTTCCAGAATATTTCAAATAAATGTGTTCAGAGGTATCCCACAGGGGTATCACTGTATAGAAACATTCTAGCTATAGATTTTATCAGTTGCTATTGCATGCACCAGCAAGAATTCAGGAGCATTTCAAGTTGTTTGTAACATTTAATCTTCTATATATTCCCATTTTGTAAAGCTGTTCCATTTTAAACATCCAGGCATGTTTGAAATAATTGAGGCTGTTTAACAGAGTGGAGTTAAGACCTGTGCACATTAACTAAGGCACTATTATCTGCTTTGTAGCTTTCTTAGAGCAATGCTAAATATATACATATATTTATGTAACTCAGAGAAATCACTTGATTTACTTTATAGTTTCAGACCACATGTGTTACATTTGTTCTGTTCTCTCTCCTTAATTTGTTTAAAAGGTGGCATTATCTTTTACAGTTTACAACAAAAGACAGTCTTCTCCTGACCACCCCCTAAGCATAGGAAGGCCCCACAGCTAAAAATAAATCAAAATAGATCCTTCACTGTTAAGGAGAAAAAAAAAAAAAGGCAATAACTTTTTGACATTGGTAGAATTTAAGCTAAATGACTGCAACTGGCACTCTGAATCCATCACCCCAATTATTTACTCTTCCTTCTCCACCCCTTCCCTAACAATCTGCCTTCATTAGGGAGGCTGCCTTTATGTGGCGATTTTCACTTCTTTTATTCACATCTGGTATAATATAATTTCTCTTTGGAGCAGAAATACTGGTTTTAAGAATACAAAATATCATACTGGAGCATTCAAAAAAAAAAATCTCTTTCCAGCTGAGGCATTTAACTCCCTCTTTTCAAATCTGAATGTTATTCTAGCTCACATTTACGAGTTGCCTATCAGACAGTATTTTCTAGAGGCAAACATCCTTCTGCCTAGCCTTGTTGCCATGCACCCTCCAGACTGTGAAGGTAACTGCTAAGTTTGCACTACATGAATATTTGGGTTTTTCTGGTTTCTCTTGTCGTTGCTGCAGTCAGAGCTTTGAAAGCACCAGAGATTTCTATAGAAGAACGTATCCAAAAATCCCAAAACAGAAATAATCAATTGAAATGCAACTCAGTGGTCCCTGAGTGAGAACACCAGTCTGGCAACAAAGAAATGTCATCAGTTTGATGGAGATAATTTAGACAGTTATTTGGATAAAATAAAAAACTGACTTAGAAAGTTCCCACTTAGGTTATGCCTGTGAGAAGTTACCTGTACTCTTAAAAACACATGAAAATGTCCTTACCTAAACCTTACACATCTATGGATAGACTAAGGAAGTCGCTGGCAGGTGTATATTACACAACCTCTTATAAGCCACAGACAGCAGAAAACTCTTAAGACTCACCAGCTTGTATTGGAGAAATTCATTACTTTAGAGCTGTAGCGGCTCTTTGAAACCCCAGCTGCACCAGGTGGTCTATACAAAAGCAGTGGCTACAGCCTGTTCTAAGACTTGACAGTACACATTGAAGAAGCAGACAAAAGTAGGAGTCACTGAAATCCAGTGGCTTTCCTGAGACTTGGAAGAAATAATTATATACATTTTTATAATACAGACTTTTTGTGTGGAGCTGTGGCAATAAAGAAGTTTGTCTCTCCACTGTCCTAAGCTCTGGCATTGGTGTTCAGCTGCTC
The DNA here is from genome assembly GCA_024605025.1 of Megaceryle maxima. Classification (NCBI taxonomy): domain Eukaryota; kingdom Metazoa; phylum Chordata; class Aves; order Coraciiformes; family Cerylidae; genus Megaceryle; species Megaceryle maxima. The sequence continues at coordinate 8,899 of JANHGN010009711.1, forward strand.
AAGTATAAACGATGCTTGATTTCAGGAAATTGCTGTGGTAATGCCTGTACTCCATTTACATCAGCTCTCCCAGACATGACATCTGTAGACAAGCAGGTTATGATAGAAACATAGTACATCACTTCTTCCACCTCCACTCAAGAAAACAGAAATCCTAGAAATTTTCTTATTCCCATTTACCAAATGATTAAGACAGATGCAGAGAGGGTAAAATAGCTTCCCTGAAGCCAAGTCCCTGTAGCCTGAAGTGATCTGAAATCTTGGGGATTTAGGTGAAATGGAATACGTTTTAAAATTTGCAGGATTGGAGTTGTAGTTAAAAATACCAAACAAACAAAAAGCAAAACAACAAACCAAAACCCCCAGTTGTTTAATTGTGAGTAGTTACCTCTTTCTGGCTCAGTAAGAAAAAGGCTCAAGGGTCTCTTTAGATTTTGTAGCAGTCACTTTAAAGTATACCTAGCTCCCATCAGAAATAGTAAAGAAATTTTTTTTTTTTTTTTTTACCCCAGGGACAACTCAAAAGAGTCTCAATATCACAAGAATGATAGGTTATACCAGAGTACTCAGAAATCAGATTTTATTTCCCCAAGTGAAAAACTTTTCTCTATGGCAAACCTGGAATGCATGTAATGGGATGTCAGACAGGAGGTATGATTAAAGTAATAGTTTAATTACAAAGAACTAGATGTGGGCATAAAAAGTGATATTTTTGTTCAGACTGGTTTGACTCACTGGTGAACAGCTTGCTGCAGATCTTCTTTTTGCTGCTTTCATGATGGAGTCAGTTTTGTTTTCTTTGGCTACCTTTTTTTAAAAGGGGATTTTCATCATGAAAGTTTTACTGTCGCAGACAACCTAGGAGATGTTCAGCAGGTCCCGTGTCCCTGTGACACATGGAGAGTAAGCATCAGTCTTTGACACCAGAGGAGTGAACCTAGACCTGGCTGATTCCAGAAACTACTCCCAGTTACCTTTAAACACTGTAGGGATAACACATGTCCTGTTGTGAAGTATTTGAATGCACAGACAGAAAAAGTGATGAAGCCTCTGGACTAAATTTGTCGAAAAATATTTCCAAATGATACAATTTATTTCCAAATATTACATGAACCCCCAACAAATATTTTAAAGTTATATAGACTACTTCCTATGACTTCTACCATAATGAGGTATCTCTACAATCTGATTTCTAAGTGTTTGAATAGGCATAAACCTTCTCCTGAGATAGAACACCAAATCTATACAAGAAGTTTACTCTTGTATATTTTTATTTCCTTTTTTTTGACAGGACTTTTTTTTTTTTTAATTATACTAATATAATTTTGGATGTGATTTTGCCTTATTGCATTCTTTTATTCCTGGCAGAAAGGCATAAAAGATGGCACAAAAATGCTTTATTTTGCGCAAGTAGTGACAGAAGCTCTATTTTTATATGGAGACTTCTTGTTGATAAGAAGTTTCCTGGGAAACTTGGCATTAATCTTACGGTTTAAGGGTAGTTATATCTCTGCCTCCCACCTCCTTGTCTTTAAATGGATTCCTGTAGATGTCATGCCTCTTGGCCAGAATACTCAACACTTACTCCTAAACTGGAACACTACCTCTGTGCATTTAGCACACGTATAGGTAGGTCTGATGGAAATCAATAACTGATGTATTCCTCTTTGTGAGTCTGTGACCACTGGGAAATATAAGAGCTAAAATACCACCTTTAAAACAGTGTTATTTGTTTCTACCAAGGGAATAAAGCATTTAAATGAAAATTATTTTACAACTAAGACCATATACCTGCATTACTGTATCAGTTAAACCCTTCCGTTCAGCAATGGCTGCCTAAGCAGGACAACATTCTCAAATACCCCAATATGCAGTAGCTCCTCAACTGTTATTTCATTTAGAAAGATTAAATACCCATGGGTTTAGACTTGAAGTTATTTCTGCAATGCTCTACCCTGAGTGATGCGTTTCTCTTTTTCATTGCTGTTAACGATTCTTGACTGAGAAACTTCCCAGTGTGTTCATACAGAAAACATTCACATTGTCAGATCACGGTACACCACCATAAACTGCCTGTTTTACTGACAGGGACTGAAATCTGTCACATCCAGATGAACTGAAGAAAACAAAACTCAGCATATAGAAAGAAAAAGCTCCCTGGGTTCACTATGACATTATTGAAGATTCAAGCCACTGATAACCACATAATAGGTATAACAGACACAATGTCTCCAGCAGACTTCATGAAAGATCAGAATTGTGTTTCTTTTAGAGGTTAAATACTGTTTAGAAAAACAATGGAGATGATCCTGCTTCCTATACCAAATTGTAATGATATTTTGCACATTTACAAGTTAAAAACCTTTACTGGAAATAGAAAAATCTTATTTTGCCATTTCAAGTCAGGAAAAAAAAAAAAAAAAAAAAAAGAAAAAATCAAATAAAGCAATTGGTGGAGCGTCAGAGACTCAATGCCTCACAAAATCAAAGAAAAAAAATTGGTGAGGGGGACCAGTAACATTGCAGATAGATCTGCGTACCTAAAATGAACTCAATGTTCTCTCTCTTGTTCCTATTTCCCTTCGACTCCCCCGGACAAAAGCAGGTCTGCTCAGAAAGTGGGTTTGTTGAGATAATTAGGTTACTTGCAAAGAAAGATCTTTAAAAGGATATCCACCATTTTCTATTTAAAGAAAACAAACACTTGCCTCACATTGTTTCAGTGGCTTTGAATTTTCCTGCTGAATTCGTAGAGACTATGTGCTGTTATTTATGTAACTAGGGTATTATTACGAGCGGTATAAATGATGGTGTATATAGAATAATAAGGAAAGCATATGCTTTAGTGGTTGCATTCTATTTTCAAGTACATCAAATTTGGTGTGTAAAATACATTCTAAATATTTACATCCATGAAGAAGCAGAAACTGGAAGCAGTGTTCAAGCATAAATTCTATTGGACTTAATTCTAGAGCTCATCTCTCCAATAGTCAATCCAAGTAGAAGGAATTTCCTCACCATTTATTTAGTGTGCAAGTTTAAAAACCTAAACCAACACAAGCTCCCTTTCCTATTAAGGTGATACCACATTACTCAGTTTGCACCATCGCGATATTCCTTCCCAGCTTCAGGAAAGCTCATTGCCAAGCAACACACAGCCAAAGCAAAAAAGCAGACTGAGAAGCTGATGGTTTGGTTTTGTCCCATTCCACACACACGCACACCCCCCCCATCGTCTGCTCCCAGCAAAATCATCTCATTCCAGAATCTGGGCATCCCCATAAACTCCTGCAATCACCACACTGAATGGGAACACACTGTAATAGCACAGTACAAAATACCAGAAAGACCTGGAAGCTTGCAACAGGACCGAGGAACAAAGAGAATCACCTCCCATTCTCACATTCAAAAGCATTACAGAGAAAAATCCAGCAACAACAAACAAAACTTGGACGCTTGTTTCAGAGCTGATGAGCAAGTAGTACATAATCCTCCTGTACAGAAGGCCTATAGAACCTTGCCAGTCTTTCAGGATGGCAAACAGATGGTGGGAAGAATGCAGTGACAGCTTGAGAAGGCTATGCAGCTATCTATAGATGGAGTTCTGCTGTTAACATTAACCCAAAGGTTGTTAGGAAGACAAGAAGCAGCCATCTCTCTTGCAAACTCTGAAAAACAATGTTAGACAAGCAAAGCACACACATGTATATGGGATAAAAGCAGTGTTAATTCTTACCTACCAAGGTTATATTTAATTATATTCTGCAGAGGATACTAGAGGAAAGGCGATACAAAAAGCTCGTATTTTGCCTGGGAACTTTATTATTTGCTCTTTTATTTTTTACTTGTAACGTTGGACCAAAGAAAGTGAGTAATTACTTTCTCCTTATCCAGTGTATTTCTCCATTACTAATATTTTTGACAGATGGTACTGTTAAACTCAAAGATAGAAAGGAAAACACAATATTGTAGTAAACACTATAGTAAATAAGGTACCTTTTTCAGGATGTCTAACCATCCTTCCAGAATTAAAGAGCTTAGGTTCCTTTATTGATAACATCTTAAAAAAAAGTCTGTTCCTATTCCTTCTGTTTCCTTTCTTTCCCACCTCTCAAGAGGTCATTGTATATCTATATGCATGGTGGTGAATTGCCACAAATTTAGGGCTTACTGTATTTCCCTTTCTCCTCTCCAAAACCAGTAACTTAGCAACTTTATTTCTTAGGACTAGAATTTTGC
>JANHGN010009711.1:13237-25667 GCA_024605025.1 Megaceryle maxima
AAACAAAAAAACAAAAAACAAACAAACAAACAAAAAAAAAAAACCCCAAAACAAACAAAAAAAAACACAAAAACAAAACCAACAACAAAAAAAACCCAGTTACTGTTTCAACATGGATCCCTTGCTATTGATACAGAAAAGGGATCTTCAAACCTTTCCTAGTTAATGATTAATAACGGAAAGCCTGCATTTTAGCAGGATCTGAGTGTAGTCATAGCAAGCTGAATATGCTTTATCTCCACAAAAGAGTAATCTAGACCCTGTCTAGGTCTTGGATAGGAAATGTGGTACCTGAGCAATAAAGACCAGACAAATCATGGTCCTTGAAAATCAGCTATACCAAGATACTCAACTTCCTTACTTTTCATGGGTGGCAGAAGAACTCTGCTACCATGGCATGATCTTTCCAGAAGACAACAGTGTTTCCTCTTGCAGTATTCCTAGTGTACAGAGAAATCTATTCGATGCTCCCTCAGAAGTAGTCAAGTTGACAAAGAATCCTCTTTTCCACAGGTCAATGTGGCTTGAGAGTGTTTTGTTTATTTTGAAACTAAAGATGAGAGAGCCAGGAAGAGTTCAGAACACATGTATATATCCTCTGTGGTAACAACAGGGAAGAAAAATGAAAAAAAAAAGAGATAGGAAAAACTGCAAATATTTTATTAATTGTTACCAAGTCCTGAATATGAGCTAGAGCATCAGAGGCCATTGCCTGCTTCACTATATAAAATGGCTAAACCCAAAAGATGAAACAGCCTTCTCTAGGCAGGTAGGTAGGAGTTGACACTAGGGCACAACTCAAATATAATGAAGATATGATTGGAAAAAGAGAGAAGAGTTTTAGCTTCTTTTCACTGGGGCTGAAAACCATGTGCTTGATGCAGCTTTGAGTGCTCAGCTGAAGATGCCACAAAAGGTGATGAGAAATCTGTATGAAAAATTCTACAGAACTCTGTTTATTATCATACAGAGATCAAACATACATCTTATAACAAAAGTGGAATCACAGGTGAATAGAGTTAACTTGATGCCAGCTCAAATCTGGGCTATTCTTCTCACCAGCATAAACACAGTGGAAGCCTGCATGAAAATAGACCCAAAACAATGGAAAACAACCCAAAAGGTGGGCCAGCCTACCTGTAGCCTTGATGCCAGTTCTAATACTATTTGCTATTAATATTTGAAGACAAATAAAAAGGATGCAATATTGGGCTTGAATTCCTGGGTCGAAGGTGCTGGACACGTTGCTCTATACACAAAAGTACAGCCCACCAGAGGCATTCGCTGACTCTTTTTACATAAAATGGCCTGCTGAAAGTGGTCATGAGATTGTTCGGCCCAGGCAACATGTCCTTCTGTAGACATTTTATTACTTTTCTTTGTCCTGAATTGCCTGGAGAAAATTCTTCTAATATGTTTTCATTTCCTTCCGCTTTCAACCCAACTTTTAACCATACCATTGGAGTTGGAACACTGATGATTGAACCTGTTTAAATCATCTTCATGCCATCTTATTTTCCCTGAGGTGAAATAAGTATATTCATATCTAGCCTCTGGATTTAGACTCACAGCTCTGAGTTGCCCTGCACGCTGCCTTGGACATTACAATTTCCAAATACCACACTGACAAGCTGAGCAAGCACAGAAACCTTGGATTGACAGATAAGCAAATAGACAGACATTCAGGAATGCATGACAGGATAATTAATTATCTGGAAAGACTGGTAGTAACAATTTTTTTTTTTTTTTTTACAAGGGCTTGTAGTGATAGGACAAGGGGTAATGTCTTCAAACTGGAAGAAGGTAGATTTAGATTAGACATTAGGAAGAAGTTCTTCGCTATGAGGGTGGTGAGACATTGCCCAGGGAAGTTGTGGATGCTCATCAGTGGGTATGTTCAACACCATGTTGGACAGAACTTTGAGCAACCTGGTCCAATGGGAGGTGTCCCTGCTCATGGCATCATGGTTGGAACTAGATGATCTTTAAGCTGATTCCAACCAAATCATCTAATGATTCTATAACATTATTTCTTATGAAAACCATTTTAATTAAAAAATATGCGAGGTTTGGTTAATACAGGTACACTGTGCAGTGTAATGAAGTGAGGAATTTCTTCTACCACAACCCTTCAGCTATGCAGAGCCTACACTTCAAACCACATACCACATTCAAATGTCCACTAATTCCAGAACTTGGCTTGCAGATGTCATTTCTGAAGTTACTTCTCTTAACCACTGTCTAATAGTCTGGGCCCCTACTGTAGTGTAAAACTTTGCCTCTCAGCTTTGTTCACCTCACACTGAGGATGTGAAAAATTGCAAAGTGTAATGGACTATGAAGGATTTGGGCTGTCCGTATTGTCCACTTGCTTATTCTAGTACTAGGCTGATTTTATCCCAGAGCTGCTGGCATAGCCCCATAGCCTCTGGCCTGTACTGGCAGAGAGCATAAACTCAAGCTGTACTACCAACACATATTCCCAGGCCACATCAAAAAATGTAAACATGAAGTCAGTTTGGATGAATCAAGGACTCACTTTTGCTTGTACTATAGATGTAGCCATAAGGTGTGTTGAAGAACCTATTACTTTTTAAATGAAAGCCAATCTCAGTAATAGAAAGCTCTTTACCAGAAAAGACAGGAAAGACTCATTCTTCCTGAAGACTGGCCTACCTCAGGGATAGGAAAAAAACAACCCACATTTTAAACATACTCCATTTAAGGCAACAGATTTAAAATGCTCATGAGTTCCTTATTAGATTTTTCCTAGTTCAATTCTTGCTTTAGTTGCAAGAAGGTGAACGAAAACTTTACCTGCTTGTTTGATCACACTCTTTGAAACTGTATTAGCTCTTTTTTAACTACCACTTAATCAGAAATTAAGTTCTCACTACCAGCTGTAGAAATGCAGCTCAGGGAAAACTGAAAAGTTTTAATTTCCCAGTGCCCCTATTATGCTGCAGCTGTAAAAGCCCCATGTTTTTGTCAAGATCCACAATTTTCTTGTACTTTCTTCTACAACATTTGATTCCAGGATGTTGTCGCAGCAGCACATCCAGGAGGAGAACTGAGGCAACCATTGCAAGAAATGCTTTCTTATGGTTCTTTAAAAATCTTTGCAGAGGCAAAGGAAAAAATATATACATATAAATATGTCTACGGGCTTCTCTTTATGCTAATATCATGTATTACTCTGGAATTTAAAAATACTGTGTTGCATTTATACTCAAAATAGTTTCAATAAACATAAAAAATACAGCCATTTAAAATGACACTAGTTTTTAAAATCTGTAATTTATAAAGGTATCTTTATAATTTTCATATCTGCAGGAAAAGCTGTTTGGGCAGTTTTAAAAGCTCACTGGAACTGCAATTGTAAATATCCTGTTGAAAAGCATAAAGATAAGTTCTTCATTTGCATTTTTATCTGTGTTGTCTTACAACCATTAATTGTAGAAATGAAACAGAGAAATGTGTATTAAACCCCAGGCTACTAGAAATTAATATACATGGAGAATAGAAATATCTGGAAGTCAGGGATGACCTCCATGTTTCAGAGAAGATTAATCAAACCACAAGTTATAGTTTCCAATTTGCTCCAAAATAACAGATCCTATTTCATAAAAACTACAGAAGCAGTATACCCAGTTTAGCAGAACTCTTAGATTATCTGATGGTAACAAATAACTAAAAGCCAGCGCTCCAGTTCTGGGGGCTTGAATCACTACACATGAAAAGCAGGGAGTATGTATGTTTGTTTAATTGCAATTAATTTTAATCATAGGGTATTGAGTGGCACATATACATTTAAACATCCACCTTCAGCAAAACTGCCCTTTGCATTCATTTCCAAGCCATCCAGAACTCAACAGGGCAGATCCAAGCGGATGTAAATTGTCATAGCTGCGTGAAAGGCAATGAGGCCAATGCAAATGTACACCAGCTGAGTATGGAGACAAGTATTTGGCTATTTAAAGACCTGCCATAGGAGGCTTAACTCAGGTGATTTCTCTGGCTCACAGCCAGTGAGGGTTAGGTATGTTCACAAGGGCTAGGAAGAACTCTGAGGACCTCTCAGGGAAGCCCAGAGCAGAATTTGACTCCTGGTTTTGTCTCAAAGTGGTACCGCTGGAAAGAATGTATTAACTGTAAATGTAATCAGCTTAAACATTTCAAGTCTCATTGAATAAGCAAGTGAATTCTCCCAAGCCATATGAAGCTACAGTCCCCATGGAACATAATTTTAATTTAATGTTCTTATGTTAATAACTAGGAAATGTCATGGCATTTAAACTGCAGGACTGCATCGTAGCCAACTTTATCAAATTTAGGGCTGCTCCTTATCACCGTGTGAGGGATGTACCTCAGACAGGGCAAGCAGAAGGTAGAGGGGGCCAGATGCTCTTCACAATTTAAGTTAAAGGCTACACTTCTGTGCTGACATGGAAACTTCAGGGCTACAGTCAAATAGGAAAAAATATTGATTGGAAAAAATATCCAACATGCCAAACACCCATCTAAATAAATGTAATGCAATCAATACTGAGTCGTCTCAAGTGAGGAGTTCGGATATCTTTCAACATACCTGACATTTTACCTATCATTTGTGCATCCAAAAATGCCTCCCAAACTCCCATGTAGCACTCCAAAAAAACTGCTAAAATGCAGCATTAGGAGCACAGGGATCTGTAAGGAAGTAGGAGTTTGCCTGAGCATCCCCTTCACTTGTTAACTCCACTGAGGACTCATCAACAGTTCTTTTGTATTAGTCATGCAATTACTGTTGTAGTTATTTATTCTCGTGTAGCAGGTGTGCCCTGCTCTTTACATTTCAGGACACAAGAAAGTTCCCAATGCAGCAAATACACATTCATTAATATGTAGAGAGGAAAGAGCAAAATAATCTCCTTTTCGGTACTCGAGAAAAAGAGTCACACTAAGGAAGTTAAGAAACTTGCCCAGTAATGCCAGCAATTCCTCAAGCCCCTTCCAGGTTACATCTCTTCGCTGTAGTCTTACAGTTGACCCTGGCAAAACTGCACATGTGACTTCACAATGACACAGCCAAAAATGCAGGTCAGCTTTCCAAATCAGTCTCTTCTCCAAATTTCATTCATACACTTTAGAAATGAAGGACTGCACCTCCTTTTTCACTTCAGATCAGAATTACAGAGACAGATAGATAACCAAGTTCCTAATCTCCATCAATTTTCAGTGAGGGTAGTCACATTCCTAATACAGTCGATTCAAATGTTTTCCTTGAATCTCCATTTCCATCTCCAGCCTCTCTAAAAATATTGATTCTCAGCTTCTTGCAGGTAATTCAACACTTCTCACATGTTAAGGTCACTCGCAATGACTTCTTACAGTCCAGACTTCAGTTTCAGAATGGTCAAAATTGCTCAATGTGGTTTTGATTAGAAATGTAAATGCTAATAAAAATAAAACAGTAGTGTTGAAAAGAAATATTTTGTTCACAATTCATTACCTGCCCAGCTGCAATTCCCACATCCTTTTTTATATCAGGACTTAAGTTCCCAAGCCACCTTGATGGATCTGAAAGAATTTCCCTCCTCTGCACACGTTACTATATAAGAAAACATCAGTCAATCATGCCACCCAGGGTGCAAGTTAACCACTCAGTCTTCAAAGAGAGGCTCATCATGACCGGAAACAGAAAACAGATGCTTTTCTTTACACCAAAGACCTAGGGCTACATGCTAATTTCATTTACATTGTATTTCACACAGATGTTGAACACCACAAAGAAGACATCAGCTTTGGGACAACGTGCAGATAGCCCTTTCCACAGCAAGGGCAGAGACCCCTGGAGAACTTCTGGGAAGGAAAGATCAGAACCCTTTGAGGGCACTGCATTTAAGCAAAGCCTCTTCTTCTGCAAACCCCATTTCATTCCACGCATGTACAGAGCCTAGCACAACAGCTATTAGTCTACGACTGGAACACCTGGGTGATACTGCAGAGGAGATGAGTAATAAGCATATTAATGCCACATTAATTAACCAATTAATTAGTTCCTGCCTTCTGCCATGGAATACTTGTGCCTTCCCTGTATAAAGAGCAAAATAGTCAAAATAATACTTCCATCCGTAAAGGCAAATATCATAGTTCACCTTGCCACCAGAGAACATTAGTAAACATTGCTCTTTTGGAAATCCTTTTGATCAGATACTTGGTTTTATTTATCAGCTCTTTTAGATTTTTTCCCTCTCTTTTCCTCAAAAGAACCTTTAAAGGACAACATTGGTCAGATTCTGAGCATTGTGCATCTCTGAGCGTCTCTTCCATAGACATATAGTCCTCCTTTTCTCTCCCATAAATTGCTAACACAAGGATGAGAAGTACAGAGAGGACGGTATGATGATTGATGATACATGCTGATGAACGGCATGTTCTTTTTATATAATTTTAGCTCTCAAAACAGCAACATTAGGACAGTATCTGCCTTCAGAAACAAACTGTCAACTGTAGCAACATCATTAGCCAATTCACTGTTGGGTAAAAACCTTCTCATCTTAAACACTGCTACTTATATTGAACTTCACCCACCCATGCTAGTCATTTAATTTTAATGTTTCATTTCACCCAATGTATTTATCTTTTTTTTTTTTACTTCAGAATTTTAATCTAAGTCTCATTTTCCTTTTTTTAGTGCAAAAGCTGTGTTTAACCTTGCTGTACTTAGCTCCTTGGCTCAATACAATGGTTAATGTCATTTTCTACTGAGCTTTAGAAATGGGAAAAAAATACGATGTTGATGAGGACTGTATTGAATAGCTACCTTCTCATTATACCAAAGAAGTTCCACTATAATAGAGTACAGAGATTACCTTTGGGCTAATAAGATGAATGGAAAAGGGATCTAAAGCTGGATTCTTTCTCACATTACAAAGATTACATTTACTGCATGTTTCACCTTAGGCTCTCTGCTCATGTTTACCGAGACTTAAATATCATAATCCCCCTGAGAAGACTAAGGCACAAGGAAATTAAATAACATTTATTATTTAGAACATTTAATAACATTGTTTGGAAATACCAATTTCCTGATCAATCAGATGCTACTCTAACCCAAGCCCAGATGAGGGGTCCAGAATTCTATGCACTCTCACTTCACAGGACACAGGTGCCAAGTTGCAGTTCTTTCCCTTTGTCCATCTCCTCCCAGCTTACATCAGACCCGTGTTTACTATCATCTTCTTCTCCTGATGCAGCATCAGATTTTCTAACCAAAAAATTCTCAGGCAAGGACAGAGGTGGAAATGTATGCAGCGTTATCATCAGGGTGCCTCAGCAAATATTTATTGTTAATATGTACTATCTATCTTGGGATGAGCAAGCTATCCCCCAGCCCAGAGCCAGAGTCCTGCTGTGCTAGACTCAGTAAATGCATTGCACAATAAAAGTCCCTTCTCTGAAGATCTGATATTTCTTCCTGATTCCAGAGGAATTTTCTGCACAAAGCACTGTGGTGAATCTCATGGTGTTTCAGCAATAACTTGTCAGCTTTTGACAATTTTGGATAAAAGCTCCTCTTAGGTCTGTAATTTCTATAGCTCCACATAAAAAGAAAATAGAGCTAAAGGAACAATATTGACAGATGAAGAAATAAGCATTGCAAGGTCCTGTGCCTTACATTCTTCTCTTTCTGTGACCTCTAAGATCTAAAGGAGAAGGTAAAGATCCAGGACTAGGAGCAAGGAGCCAATGTGACCTTTTCTCTAAGCCAGACAATAAACAGTAAAGGGTATTGTTAATGCAGCGCACAGGCATTTAGCCACATGTCTCATTAACTTTAATGGGAGTCTCACCTAACTATCTGAACAGAGCTCCAAAAGTATACCCTAAAGTGTGATATCTGGGGAAAAAAAATTGCCCAGAGAGAATGTATGAAAAAAAGGAGAAATATGAAAGAGCAAATCAGATACAAAAGAACAGGTGTGGGTGGGAATACCCAAGGGTTATGTGCATGTATGCTGTGAAAAGAGGTAGCTAACCTCCCAACCAGACATGAAGGTGGTTCTAAGCAGTCAGAGGTAGAATGTAACTAGAAGGGAAAGATATCAAAGAATTAGCTCCATTAGCAGCAGCAGGGACAGCTAAAGAAAAACATAAGGGGAATCCATAGGGAATATCAATCTACAAACCCCAATGTGACAGTTTTATGTATCACCATAATTTAATATAATAGAGAGATGTAGGCACTAAAGCATTCAGGTTAAAGTATTCATGAATAATAAAATCATATTCATTTTATCTGGTCACATTCTATTCAAAACTATTTTACTGTCTTCCAAAGGGTAAATCTGGCAAGGGTTTTGAACATGTTAAGATAATTTTCAAGTAACTGCTTAAGTTGTTTAAACCTTTAATGGTTTCTTCCATCTCAGTCTTTGTGAAAGCTATGGATGGAAGAGGGAAAAGAGGAAAAATATAACATGCCTATAGAACAGAAGGGGACAGGCTGTACACAACAGGACTTGAAAAATAAATTCACTTAAAAAAACTTCACATGTAAACATTGAAAATTTCTGTTCAAAATTAGCTTTGAAAGTAAAAATAACACCATGAACAGGGCTCCTCTGACACAGAATTATCGCAGCTGGTGCTACTGATAAGTGAGTGTTAAGATCTGTACTGACAAAGGCAATTAGCATATTGGTCTCAAAGTTTAAATTGTTCTTCCCAAGCCTTTTGAGTAAGGCAGCAGTATGCTGATGGCACTGTCCTGTCTTCTGACCACGTTCTCCCCTCTCCACTGGAACTGCTGCCTCAGGTAACCCACTGCCACTTTAACTTGTCACAAGGCCACGGCCGCTTTGTCCCCCTGCCTCAACTGCTGGCTTTGATGCCTTTAGCTCTGCAGCCCCCCTGGCAAAGGTGGCAGCCAGGACAACGCTGCATCCTGCCCTTCAAAACCTCCTGTTCTCACTGCAGAGAGCAGAAACACTTGAGTTGCTCTGACAAGCTGGCACAGGTTTGCAAAATTAACTTGGGCACTGTGTCATGCCTCAAGGCAAAGCACAGAGGTCCATTCCATCGTCCAGAGATCACTGCCATGCCACAGCAGCACCAGGTACGTTAGCCTGGAAGGAGAACCACTGCTGCTTCCACAAGCTGCCAGGGCTGTCAGCAACAGGCAACAGATTGTGCCGTGTCTACACACCCTTGTGATTTTTCAAAGCTTTTGAGACCTGTAAATCAAAGAGTATGAATAAGAGAATTTTATTTCTGGTATTTCATGAGCTTTATTCTCTTGTAAGCTTCAGGCCTGATCCAGAAGGGTTTTGGGGCATGTGCTGAAAACACATGAATAACCCAATGAATTCAAGCTGCTTGGTGCCTCCCTTTCACCCTGGGATTTGGCATGCTTCTCCGAGAGCCAGGCAAAGGAAACAGCAAATCATTAACTAAATAATCTTTGCCCATGACAAAGACATTAATCAAAATGTCGGTATTCATGTTCCAGAGGGGCATTTAAACCATCAGCTATTCATTTGCTTCAGTATAGCCCAATGTCACTTCTACTGAACAGCATTCGGATTTTCTTCCAAAAGTATGACAGCATCTAAACTAATTTTAGCTTTATGTAACAACTTCTATTAAAAAAAATGCAGTATTTATGAGATTGAGCAAAAGAAGAAAAAAAATCAGTTGTGGAAGTCAGTATTGTGTCAAGTGAACAGAAGGAAATATTCAGTATTTGTACACACACAGCCTGCCACCTGGACAAATATTTTTAATAAAAAATAGCCAGTCTTTTCTTCTCACCAGTGCAAACCTGACTGCTAATTTCCCATGTGCCCCAGTCCCCTCCTCTTTCTCATTTCTCAACAATTCAAATACCTCAACTTTAAATTCTTCAAGAACAAATCTTCCACTGTCTACAAAATGTAAATCCAGCAAGCAAAAAAAAATCCCCCAAACAACCCACATCCCTTTCAAACCTATAGCACCATGCAATTTTTTCTCCTCACAACAAAATATTTGTCATAAGACAAAAAAAAACAAAACAAAACAAAAAAATCTAGAAATCCTTTTATAATTACACAAATTATACCACAGTGGGAAACAATGCTGGTTTACCTCTCCAGAGAGCACACAAAAAAAAGTTTAAAAAACCCCCTACCCACACAGAAAATAACTTTCCAGGAAATACTTGGTTTCCTGATTCTTTTCCTTTTTATTAGGAAACTAAAGAGAAACAAATGGATCTGATGCTTTAATGTGAAACCCTGCTTAGAATATAATTGTGGCACTGAACATGCTTTTCTTGTCGGAAAAGGTAATAAAATAATTCTGATAATACAAGATAATACAAGACCTTGGAAAAATATAGGAATAAAAGTAGTTTTATGTAGTAAATGATGTCATTATCATAGTTTTTAATGCAAGCCCTACTGGCTTTGATGAAGCTTTTTATCATCTTGAAGTATGCCTGCAGAGAGAAGGTAAAATGACTGACAGCACATCTTGATAGGGGTTTGTGAGCAGCATGTGTCAAGCCATCTTAATACAGTGATTCAGCCAAGAAGAAAAGGCTTCCTGAAAGAAAAAGCCACCACTCTGCACATAACAGAGGTCTCCTCCTTAAAAAAATAGCTTTGTCATCAACCCTTAAGTCTGGTGTAACTTAACCCACTTCACTGTGTTTCCTGTCACCCAGGATAGGAACCTGGAGGTGTTGTTAGCAAGGACACACACACTCTGGTCTCCAGCAGCTCAGCTTCTCCCACAGCAAGTCTTCTGCAATCTTATTATTTACACAGATGATAACTTCTAATTGTTTTGTTTCCTCATTAACTAGACTAGTGGGGAAAAAAAAACCCAAACCAACATTCACCTAAATGGCAGGATTATGTAAATATAAAAAAATTTAAAATGTTTTTACTTGAAAAAGTGGTGCATTGCTATCCTAGAAGATACATGCAGGCCATTTATTCAGTATTAATAAATACCTTTGCTTATCTAGCTGTTCATTACACAGCATTCCCATAGTAGAGGATGACCAAGGCATTTGTACTGATCTCATTTACAGCTTCTGCTACTTAGCTCCCAGCTGCTGTTTACAGAAGCCGGTTGGCAATAACAACAACAAAGCACTTTGCTCTTCATTTATGGGCTGCTGAAAGATAAAATCATTGATAAGAAAACCTTCCAAGTATCTAGGCTGACATTTGGCCTCCTATCTACGTCATACAGCCTCTGAAAGTTCCCAGATCTGCGCAAGATCTCTCAAAATTCAAGGAAATTAACCTATTTCACAGAAGAGTTTATTAACCTGGACACTGCACTAGCCTCCCATGGCTGCATGAACTGCTTCCTGATACAGAGCTCATTTCTGGATCTGGATTTAGCTTATGAAGCTGTTCATACTCCTACACATCATCACTGATGACCTAAAGCCCCTGACTCTTACACTGATGCCTCTTCTCTGGTCCAATCTATTTCCTGCAGCAAACAGATGAATAAATATAGCTAGGCAGGTGTATGCAGAAATGAATCATTAGAGGATGCAGTTCAGGACTGCTGTAAAAGAAGTGCAGAACCAGTGAAAGCACAGTTCCCTAACTCTTGTGAAAGCAGGCACAGCTAGAAACAACATCTCGGAAGGTCAGATACTTTTTCCATACATTACTATCAGTTGCACTAAAATCACCTGTCACCAGCTGGTTTTTTGTTTCGTTTGGTTTTGATTCTAATAGGCACAGTTGCTCATTCCTTCCATCAGGTACACTGGGCAGAACAACGGAACGTGGATTACCTTTACATCCTGAAGACCCAAACTGTTTGTGATTTAAATTATAGAATCATAAAATCATTTTGGGTGGAAGAGACCTTTAAGAGTCCAAACATTTGCCCAGCACTGACAGATCACCCCTAAACCCTGTCCTTCAGCACAACATCTACATGGCTTTTAAATCCCTCCAGTGATGGGGACTCCACTAGTTTCAACATACAGCTCTACTCAAAGCTTGAGCATCTACACTACATAGGCCATCCACTTTCTGTGCTGGTCTCTATGCAAATCCAAACTTCAGCCTAAAAAAAAATTCCTTGAAAGGACCAGATGGTATGTAGCATCTTTTCCTACTATTCTCTATTCTTAGTGACTTAACCTTTGTTACTTGAATTAATGTGATAAAGTGCTGATTGCAAACATTGATAATTCACATCTGTGCACAGTACCGTGCTTTAGTATAGGATTCTGTAATCTGGGGTACAAAAAAAATGCAGACAAAACATATAGTTCTGTAACAGGCAGCTCCAGTCTCAACCAGCTCCAGTCTCTCATGGTAAAAAAAAAAAGGGGGGGGGGGGGGGGGAAGGGGGAGAGAAACTATAAAAAGTTTCTATTTCACAAAGGAGGTTTGAAGGGGAGCAGCACAAAGGTAACGAAACCAAT
>JANHGN010009711.1:47986-94107 GCA_024605025.1 Megaceryle maxima
CCTTTTCTCTTCCCCTTTGGGGAGGGAGGGGGTTAACAGAGAGCGTCTGTTAGGTCTAAGGGGCTGCCCTGACCCTAAACCGTGACACTCTATTACAAGTTAATAGGGCAACTTCCTATCAGTCCCAATGTTTGAATGCCATCACTCCAATGCAGATGAGGGAGAAGGAAGGTGACTTGTGCTTTATGGGCAGGGATTGAAACCCAGGGAAAAAGAGAATTCACCGAGGATATTAAGGGAACCTGCTGAGGAGAGTTTTATCTGGCCTCCCTGAATTCCAGCTGGGTATGTGAGGAACTTGGCAATCTTTCCTCATGAGTCTCACTGTATCTCAAAAGGACTCTGAGCACATGGGTAATTCCTGGGTATGTCAGCTATTAATAAATTCAGTAGGCAAAAGGTGGGGGAAGGTGAGAAAACAGAGTAGGCCATCAAAGCTAAAAAAAAGTATGTGACTATCATCAAAGTAAGAAAATAAATACTGGAAGCAATTGAAGAGGAGAAAGTCCTCTCAAGTATTTGATGTCCCTGAAGTGTGATCTTGAGCATCCCTGAAGAGCAGAAGCTTGTCTAACAGGGAGAAACCTCCCTTCCCAGACAAATAATCTGATATAGTAGATGACACATTATAATTTAAAGCTGAATATTTCAGGCTTTCTACTTACTTTCCAGTGGTAGGTTGGTTTAATGGTCATGGTTTAATACCATCAGACTAGAACTGCACTGGGCCATTCCCCTTCAGTGTTAAGGGGGAAATAGTTCCTGTAATTTCAGTGTAAAATGCAAAGTTAAGCATCTCAGCCCACATACTGCCTTTCAGCATGGAAATAAGTGTCTGTAAGAAAAGGATGAAACAATATTTCCCTGCTTTCCTTGCTTTTCTGGCTTCTTGATGTTGTCTGTGCTGCCCTTTGCTCTGTCATTTCTCTCCCTGGCATTCATAAGACAGAGGATACTGTGGCATACTAAAGAGCTGAAGGCAGTTAATGAATAACAAAATGGAGAGTGCACTTTCACAGACTCTGTAATTTCAGTAAATGCCTTACAGAAAGGTAAGGCATCTGAAATCCCCAAAGTTTCAAAGGTGGGGAAAGAAGCACAGCTCTTCTCAGTTTGCACTGTGGGAGAAGGAGCTGTGAGCTCAGGAGGGTCTCCTGCTGGCATTACAGTGGTGACATCTGCCATAGCCCTCAGAGCTTTCACCCCTGCTGTTTCACTTTTAAGGGTACTTGTGTCCTTTGGGACAGTTCCAGCCTTGGTCATGCAACCCTTGAGGTTTAGGTTCCTAACCCTGGGAGAAAGTCATAGCCCAGACGTGTGCATCCAAACTCTTCCCACTGCACATGGCAAAGCCAAAAATACCTCAGCAAAGTAAGCCAGAATATCCACAGCTGTGTGGAAAATCACCTGGAACAGCTTCCTAGAGCTTCAGACCCCAAAGTCACTCAGGCCTTCCTGCATCTCCACCCCTGATGCTTACTCTACCTGCGACTTCTTGTGCCAATGGAGGACCCAACCTCCCACTTCACCTCCAACTAGATTAACTGACCTACAAGAACTCCAGTCTCTCAGCTAATAAACAAGAATGCTGTAAACATACCCTATACTGTTGCCTTTTCTGAGGAAATTTGCTGATCCTGTATCTGTTTAGGTGATTGCCATCAATTCAAATTGCTTCACAACAGTGAATCTGCAAAACAGACAACCCAAACTCGCAGACTAAGTTAAGTGCAAGTCATACAAGAGATAATCGTCTATGTGACTGTCGTCAAAAACATTAGCTAGGAAATGGCATAGGGACTACTAGTAGTATCTTTAACAATGCTGCATAATTTGAAGCATAATAAGGAAGCATTATGTAGAAAGCTCATTTGGAACAAGATAAGGAAAGAAAGGTACCATATTGCCTTTTATTAATTTCTAGTAAGACTCTGGATTTTTTTCTCAGCAACGATCTCCTATATAATAGGTTGTATCACTCATTTGAGGTGAACTGTACTCTCACTCCCAGTGCTGTGTTGAAATCTCTCCACTAAGACAGACAAGGCTTGATACTGCAGATGCTTTCTGAGATCCCCTTGTCCCCACTCATGGACTGCAGTGGGGGGAGAGCACAGCCCTTTGCTCACCAGGACCTCAGCCTAATAGAGGCAGCTTCCCACAAAAGGGGTGTTTAAGCTGATCAGAGGAGTCCACACAAATATCAAAAGAACCCATGCTCGAGCTAGGGAGGCACATTTCTGAAAATAAACCTGAAAGGAGAAAGCAACTGTTTGGATTAAGCCTCTTCCCTCACAGGGAGCTGGCTCAGGAGCCAACCAGTCTCATCTTCCCTGTTTCTCCTCTTGCAACACATTTCTTAGCCATGTGACAGGTCTGATGGCCTGCACGCCTCACACATCTGCATACACACTACAACATTTTCATTCAATCTATTGGGTAAGGAGCCTTGGGCCAGTGATAGGACAGTAATGCAGCTAACCATTCTGTCCTGAAACTCCAGCAGCTTTTTTTCATGTAGTATTAGCATGGGTTTGGAAAAGAACTGACTGTGCATGAATTAGTGTCTCTGTATTCATATGCCTGGAATGTATTATCTTCCCAGCAAGTTTTGCTGTCTCTTGAAGAAGAGGATGGCAGAGATGAGAGGAAAAGTAAAGCAACTGAGAATTTCAAAGTGTCTCATTTATTTGGAGCTTTTCATACAGTCTCAAACAACAGCTGGTAGCCTCTAGTTCCTCCTGGGTTGCCTTGTTTTAGGGGTGTTTTAGTACTACCCTCCTTAATCCCAGTGCTCATTAACACCTACCTGGCCAGGGAAAAACAATGGAAGAGATGTTTCGGGGGTGATTGCTCAGATTTAAGATCTTTTGAGCTGACTGTAAACTTCATTTTAGTGCTAATGTAACAAAGCCATCAAAGTGAAGTATTGATTAAACTGCAACTCTAGGCGGGCTGGGAAACTCAGTTTCAAGGTAAACCTCTGACTATTTTTCACAGCAAACAAGACCTCCCTGACAGCGCTCTGCCTCCCATCAAGGGGCTGGTGACATGCCCAACCTTTGCTGCAGAAATCTTGTGGGCTGGCAGCAGCAGGAGAGATGACAGCAGCCAGGGACCAGCCTGCATGCTATCTGCTGAGGGTTATTGGCTTAATTACAGTAAATGTCTGTGTTTGTTTATATGCAGAGACTTTTTTCCCTTTCTGCTGCTTTGCTTTTCCACATCTCTGGCACCAGCTCCACTTCACTTCTAAATGTCTTTCCCCTGGATAATTCAGATTTCAGTCTCTTTTGTGGGTTGTTTTTGTTGACCTCCCTTAATTTCCTGCATTTCCGACACATTATTTATTTCTTGTTGACGTCTCGGAAAGAATAAAGCAATAGAGAAAACAATAGAGAATGATGCTGAAACTCCATTTGTCTGTTGGTCTTCCTCTTCAGCCCCTAGTGCTCTTTGCAAATGAGAAGAATATTATTCCCACTCACTGCCTTTCTGCCATCCCATTTTTTTTATTTGTCATTTCTGTGACCTTGGAATTGCTCAGCAGGCAGCACAATAGCTAGAGTGGGGAAAAAAAAAAACCCTCTTCAGTTTAACAATCTATTAGAAGCAGACTAAAAATCTCTGCAAAGTAACATTGTAGCTTTCAAGCATTTATTTGGTTTTAACAGTCTTTATAATCCTTAATATTATATTAACATGCAGGGAGGGAGCAGAGAGGTTCTGAATTTTTTCTTCAAAAAAAAAGGAATCTTCAATTTCTTCTCTCCCTTTCTTGAACAAAAACTAGTTTAATTTTTCTCCGCATAGAAAAAGGAGCTTGTGTGAATCTCCAGCGAGGAGTTGGGCACTGAAGTGATGAATTCCACCGTGGTCCTTTGAAAACCCCAGCTGCAGCGCTCAGCTCAGCGCTGTGTGATTTGTCTTCACTAAGGCTTTTTAAAAGATATAATCTAAAGACATATGAGTAGATAAGAAAGGTGATTGATTGCAGTGTTATTACTAATAATACTTTATGTTAAATTGCACTTTTTTTTAATCTGCCCTATGTCACTGTATGCTCCTGTTCATAAATTTTAAATCCATCTCCACATTTCATGGAGAATTTTAAATAGTTTGGTTCAGTAGTAAAATCTATTGAACAAAATTTAATCTGTTGTGATCTTTCAGGTATAACACACTGGAAATTGTTTAACGTGATAACAAGGCTGTGCTGCAAGAAAACTTATTTAGGATATACAGAAGCAGCATAATCTCTGTGAATACTGTCTACTTTATTACCTAATTAAATTAGTTCATTTTTAATTTAAACATATTTCTGTCTTTACTTCTTTGCCTACTGATGTTACAAATGCTACATTCTTATTTTACCTACTTTTTCTAATTTAATATGGATATATTCTTAAGCAGTTCTTACATGATAACTGATCAACTAATTTCAAATTCTATTCGAGAAAGGCACATAAACAGACATTAAAACCCACAGCTAACATTGTGAGATGGCAGTGAAAATTGTAATGGTGGAAACATAAATTCAGCCTAATTTTATTGTAATTCTACAGGAATACTTTTTTCAAAACATTGCATCAATTTCCAAATCTATTTCTTATTCATTATATCAGAGGATAATGAAACCATTTAATACACTATAGCCTGTCATATGTGCTTCTCTTGGTGTTTCATTTTAATTTAGCCGTACTTAGAAGACACTTTACTGATTGTCATTCTTAAATTTAATAGGCAAAATCTATCTTTATCTTGTTCTTTTCTATAGATTAATATTAATCTTATTCTAAGATAAGTTTCTACCATTAAAACAAAAAGGATTTATGAAAAAAAAAAGTCTTGTCTAGCAGAATTATCTGGACTATGTTCTTGCTTGTTGGATAAGAACTGAAAATTTAATAAATCCTCCAGCCTTCTGGAATGGTATAGCTTGATAGAAGATAAAATGAAATGGACAAAATTAGCCCAAAGAAATGGGGCTATCCAGACCACCTTAAGACTAAGTTACGGTGATAACCTGTGGACAGAGAAAAGTGTCAGAAAAGAATGGAATAAAATTGGTGGATTGGACACCAGGGCTCATTAGATGACAAAGTCAATATTGAGCTTTTCACTCATTGCATCCTTGGAGCTTCCTCAGAAGTGAGGCCTTTGGCTGAGGATTAGAAAGGTGAACTGAAAGAAAAAGGCTGCATTTAAAAAGGAGACTTGGAGATTACTAACTTCTGTGCTTGATGTCAAACAATGAGGTGGTCCCCAGGCTGCCTTGTACAGTGTATGGGAGATGCAGGCATCAAAACCCACCTCAAGAGCAGCCATAGCTGGCCACCAGAAAACACCGGCTGGAGAACTGTAGTTCCAAACCAGCATTCTGCTGCCAAGTACTTTCACCAGGACAGAACTTGCAGGCCTTTTACTCTGGGTGCCTAATGGTGAGAGCTACAGAAAATCAGCTTCATGTCTCAAAGCCTTTGATAACGCAGGTGTTAATCCCCAGAGCAGCCCAATCAGCCCAACCCCCATCACAGGGAGAGCGTTGGCCAGAGGATAATGTGTGAAGAGGGAAAATTACACTATTGCCCCTGTCCTAGCTCACCTCTTTACTATGAAGAACCATTCAGAACTGCACTTTGAAGATGTTTACAACTTCAAGATAAATTTAAAAAGCTTCAAGGAAGTCAGCTGAAGATTTGCATAGAACAACTTCCTTCCACACCCTAATTGTCAAGATTAAAGCAGTTCTGGGTGAAAGCTGATGTGAAACTCTTGACCTTTCTTGAGCAACACTTGAGGATCACAAGGTGAAAACCAGGGACGGGTGGATTGTCCCCAGGCCTTGGCATTGCCATATGGCTCCTCACTTGGGCTGGAGACAGGACCTGCAGAAGGAGCTCATGAGGGGACCTGCTGAAGGATCTCACGAGGACACCTCCTGCAGGGCATGGAGTAAGAAACATGGGGTTTGCTGTCAACTCTGATTCATGTGTCCTTTTTGGTTTTGTCCTATTTCTTCTTTCTTATCTCTTTGCCTTCTGTTTATTGAGAGCCTGGCTTAATCAACCAGGACTGCATGTTTTGCAGCACTGCTGTGAGCCTGTGACCAATGAGACAGCTAAAAGCAATGCCCCGAACAGCCCGGTGCTACTACAAGTTTGCCAAACCTTGCAGTGGCTGATAAGAGTGTGCGCTGTGCTTGAGCTCCTGCAGCTGCTATTGTGAATTTTTAAATGAGTTTAGGAACAGTGAGGGAGTTCCAGGAGGCTGGGAAAAGCAAATGTTTTTCCAGCATTTAAAAGAGTAAAATGAGATGACCTCAGTAATTACAGGTTCATCAGATTGATACTGGTCCTGGAATGGCTGATGCAGAATTCGATTAATAAAGGATTAACGGTAGAAATCTAATTAATGCCAATCACTGTGGGCTTAGGGAAAGCAGATCCTGTCAAAATTACTTTTTTGTGAATGAGATTACAAATTTTGTTGATAACCATAATAATGTTCATGTAATAACCTTCTATAAAGCATTCGACTCGGTACTGCATGACACTGATTAAAAAAATAGAGAAATAAAAAATAAGCCGTTCACATAAATTGGATTAAAAATTGCCTGACAGGGCTCGGACTAACTCTAAGAAGTGACCTCTACTAGCCACGTATTTCTTTTTCCGACGGACTCTATGAATTTCTAATCCCTTTGTTATTTTAGGCATTTTGTTTATGATTTCAAAGGCAGAATATCTGTCACCGAGCAAGCCTGCAAATGACTCTGGGTTTGGAAGAATGTTTAAAAAGAGGAGGATGAATCACTGATAGAAAACCATATGGACCACCTGTATGCATCCAGATGAAAAAAGGTGGTTTAGTACAACCGTATGTAAAATCATACCTAGGAATAATGAATCTTCACTGATGTCAGGCTTGGCTCTGGGAAACAGTTATTCTAAGAAAGCCCTTAGGGGTCACGGTGTCTAACCATGCTGAACATGAGCTTCCAACATAGCAATGAGTAAGATTATGCTCCATACACCTTTTTTTTTTTTTTTGATGTAGATGACCACACCATGTTACTAATATAAATTACATTAATATATTAGCAAACTCCACCAGCATTGCATTCTGGCTAATAAATGTCAGACCCTTGGCAGGGCTCCAGCTTGGGTTACATGTTCACAGTACACTTGCTCTGATCTGAACCAGGGCTCTGCCTCTGTTCAGTGAAGCCCTTGCACCAGAGTTCATGATTGCTCGACCACTGGGAGAATGGTAAGAGCTAATATTCTGGGGAGATGAGACAGATCTATACTATGAGATCAGTGATGTATGGACCAGGAAAACTGAAATGGGAATTAAGGGGCTGGTCTGTTTTAAGGGGCCCTAAAGCTGTTAATAGGGTCATACCTAGGTCTTGATTTCACAGATGGGAGGATGGAAGTAGTGAAAGAACCTCAAGTGACTTGTTAAAAGATTTGGGATAGCTTGTCTTAATTATATGAAGATCCTACAATCTCAGAATGAGAGGGGTTATGCTGTTAGCTGAAATCCAGCATGTCCATCAGACCCCTCTTGTCTATGATTTATTGTGGCTGTAAATCCCTTAGTCTGTTCTGCAGGTTGACACCAGCCCTTATAGGAACAGTGAGTTGTGAGCATTTTAACTTCATATTTGGGCAGTGGAAGCTCCATGAAAGAAATACGTTGTCCTTAAAATAGAAAAGTTTGGACCAACATGCAAGAAATCATTAAAGTTTTAATCACTCACAGAGAGCAGGGCACACAGGTATAAGAAGTACATTCTTCTAGTTTAGTAGTGGTTAGGAGTTTAAATCACTCTAGAAATATCATCAGCGCTTTTAGTTGAGGTGATTAACTGTTGGAGAATAGGTTGTGGCTGATCCTCTGTCAAACTCGAGACTGCAAGTTTTCCTGGATGATCTGCTCTGGTTCTCTCAAGAATTAATTCAGGGGAGTCTCACAGCTCGTGTTAAGCAAAGCACTGTAAATGCCATCCAGCCTTCCCATCTGGGTCTGAAGTCAGGCTGCAGAAGCAAATCCATACCATTTAGAGAAGCTGTATTTGTGATGTGTCCTGTTCATCGGTTTCAGTGGGGTTTTAGGATGTTTGGGTTGTATTTGATATGTTTATATTTACTGTTCTCAACTGCAGCCTTGAATTCTTTTACCTCTAAGATTTAGGTTTGGTAGCAAACAGTTCCAGATCATCTTAACTATCTTCTCATTTCCTCCAAAAGATTAATTATTAGCTTGTATTTAGAAAAATAAAATAAAATAAAATAAAATGAAAACAAAAAAAGGCACCAAATGGAGACTGTCTTTATATCTCTCGAGCCTGAGATAAAGGAGATAAAGCTGTTAGGACACCTGATGTGTAGACCAATTAACAGGTACTTTTATATTCCTATGTTCTAATACAACATTTCTGTAGCATTTTAATAATCCTTAGGCATATGTTTCAGGAGGTTATTGCAATGAGATTAAGCCTGTGGTCCTTGAAACCTCCAATGATCTTTAACTTTTTATTAGACAATATTGTGTTCTAATAATGTTAAAACCTTTTAATTCAGTGAAATAAATTTACTCAGAAATTAATACAACAGAACTGTCACTTATCCTTTACATGCAAGAAAGGAAATTAAATCTGACTTTCCAGAGGATCTTACAATAGTGTTGGAGCTCTTTTGAAACTTTGGTCAAGAATATCATAGAGGCAGCTTAACTTTCAAGGATTTAAATATCAGATTATACTGAATTGTTCCATAGCAGAATAAATAAATGCAAGTATGGGATGAAAATCTGTCCTTGTTATATTACATAGAAGCTTTGGTATGTTCAGCAGTATTTTACTCCCCATCCAGTGGTTAGGCATGAGTGAGATGCACCTAGAAAACCTTGGAGCTTGAAGACATGTTAGATGTCTATTTGGTTTTTTAATAAATCCTATAGCTGTTGATCTTCCTTCAACGATGTCCTCTGTCTCAAGGCTACATGATATCAATCTCTCAAGAAGGACACTTCATCAACAGGTAGGCCTTAAGGTTCCCAATAAAATAATTGATTCCTAAGTAATTAATATTAACATTGCAATTAAAACTTAGCAGACCAGAAGTATTAGAACAACAAGCCAACCTTTGATGTTGTTTAAGGGTTTGAGGGATCATGGTAGAAAAGATCTAGCATAAGGTCACTGAGACATTATATAGGAAGTAGAAATTTGGGCATTGCACTATGACTTGAAAACACTATCTCTCCTGAGGGTGGCTGATGTTGAAGGAAAAGGATTTAAAAGAATGTGATTCACGTGATAAAATCCACATACCAAACTGCAAATTATTGCCTGTTTTCATTATTCACACTATGATTCCCAAAACACCATTTTTCTTGGGGCTTTGATTATTTTCTCCATCAACATTTCTAAAGATTCATTTGAGGCTTGTGAACCTAAGAAAGTTTTTAAATTAAAAAAAAAAAAAATCAGAAAAGAAGATTGTTTTGCAGAACTGATTCTCTCAGGTATTTCAAACACCGGCGATAAACTCAGCAAGTCCATCTGCAGCAAATGTGATTTTAGGCTGAGTCCAGGATAAGCACTGAGCCCACCTGGAATTTGCTATAAAAAATTACAGTCAGCTGGAACTAAGGTTGGACTCTCTAAACATTCTCTGTGTGAGAATTCACATACCTTCAAACTGGAATGCCTGATGGGACATAAACAATGCTTCCTACTGCAAGAGCAGTGCTTGGAACCTGCCAGCACTTCTACAGCTGCAGATCAGAGAGTGGCCATCATCTCTTCCTGCAAATACGTTCAGATTGTGCTGGAGCAGAGTCATGCAATCCTCCTCGATTTCAACAGAAGTTGTGTGGCTGAAATTAATGTCAATAGGGGATATGCACGGGCATGGAGGGGAGAATAGACTTCACGGTGTGCTAATTAAAAAATGTTCCCCTATTGTACCTTCCCCTAGAACCCCACTCTTATAACCGATTTACTCTGCAGAACTGATTAGCATAGTAATAGCATTCCCTCCAGTTCACAAATAGGACTCCAGTTGAGAATATCCATTAAATGTAAAGTTATATAACCTGCGAGGTGCAATACAGGAAGTAAAACTTGTTAAAGGCTTCCTTCAATATGAGTTTACTTTGCTACAGCTTTCAGCTTTTCAGCTCTATTTTTGAATGCTCACATAATAACAGTGTCAATTCAGTAACTGAGGACATGACAAAGACATCTTCCATCATGCACTTCCTGTGTAAAGTAATTTTTAAGTTTCTTTTAAACTTCTCTGTCTCTTTCTCTGATTCCCCTTTACTCTTTCTTGCTTTTGTTTTGAAGCCTTCCTCTTCCCTTCTCTCTGTGTTGTTATCTTTTCCCATTTTCTCAAGATGAGGACATGTCAATGTTATTCTTCATCCCTTACAGGCAGCCACATTCTTTTGCTTCAGTGGGTTTCAGCACAGACTCAGTCCTGGAAGCATTTTCAACAGAGAGCTGAGAAATAAAGTTTAAAAAGAATAGGGCTGTGTGGAAGCAAAGCTCAACAAGAAAACCACTTTGGTTTTGCCACATAAAAGTTAGCTAGATAAGACAGGACAGTCCTAGGAAGTCAAGGGATTATTTTCAGGCCAAGCCATGAAGAGTAAACCAGGAATGATTAAAAAGCCCATCGTTAGAAGGTAAGACAACATTTCATAGAATCATAGAATGGTGGGGGTCGGAAGGGACCTTTGGAGATCATCAAGTCCAACCCCCCTGCCAGAGCAGGGTCACCCAGGGCAGCCCACACAGGAACAGATCCAGGTGGATCTGTCTGGAAAGTCTCCAGAGAAGGAGACTCCACAACCTTTCTAGGCAGCCTGGTCCATGCTCCATCACCCTCACAGGAAGAAGTTTTTTCCTCATGTTGAAGTGGAACTTCCTGTGTTTCACTTTGTTAATATTACCTCTCATCCTGTCACAGGGGACAATTGAAAAGAGACTGACCCCTTCTACTGGACAACCACCCTTCAGATATTTGTAAACATTCATAAGATCCTCAAAGATTTCCTTCCTCCAGGCATAAGGTAAAGGGAATCTATATTAAAAAATATTTATGCAAATAGATATTTTGGTTAAATGTGTTTGAATTGTTCTAACTGATGTGAGGGCTGCATCTTCCGTTGACAAGGACAGTGCAGACATGTCAGACTAGGGCTGAAATGTTGATAGGGACCATCTAATAACCAGCTCACTGATGTGATAGCAATATTTTATTATTTGTAGTGAGTAGCAATGTCAAAATACCTGCTTACTGAATAACATAAATAACATGGACTTAAATTTAAAACAGACTCAAGTTTGAAAATCCTTTTTTTCCTGCCAAGGTCCCAAACTCTAACAATCCCTTACTCTTGATGCAGCACTGCTTTGAGAAACCTGTGCAGCACTGCCTTTAGCCATGGGGGCTAATATAGAAATAATCTACCTGTAATTAAAAAAGATAGATATCTTCCAGCTCAAAGATTACAGCTCATTACTTTCTTTGGTCTCATGTGAAAAGTAGTCTCATCTATCTTGTCAAAAAATGTAATCCCAGAGTCTTGCCCATTTGAAAAGCACAAAGGTTTTACAGAAGGACACTCGATAGGAAAAGAAGCTTGTGTTTGATAGAGAGGGAGAGAAATTTATGCCTTTGACACACCGTAACATGATGAGCAACCAGCCATGGCTCAGAATGATGGCAAGGAAGTAGGTGACTCCAACTGCATTGTCATTAGTTCAATTCATGTTCTGCAGAATATTGTAATAGCTGATATGATTTGTTATAACTTTAATGCGAGCAAAAGTAGCAGCTGAAGAGAATTCAGGATTACATGTCTGAACACCTGCTGCTATGCTCATGCCTCGATAGAGCCATGTGGAGAGCAAGGGACAAGGAGGACCTTTGACCTTTCTCCCTGGAAAACAGGTGGCACAACAGTAGTTGTCAAGGAGTAGGAACAATGTGTCATGTTTCTGAGATAGCCTAGAAGAGCTCACTGTGTGCATTTCGCGTTTAAGGGATGTTATGGTGAGTAACCAACGTTGCTTTAGTGTCTCATGAAGTTGCATCTTGCAATTGCTACCAAGACATGCAGGCAGTTTATTCTGCAAGTTACCTAACAGTTCCCAAATGTATAGGATTGTCATTGATGGATTACTGAGAAGTTTAAAAGATGAAATTCCAAACCAGAGATGATTAATGAACTTTTCAGTGCATGGTATACTTAACAATCTGTGGGTTAACTGTGGTTTCTAAACCAGACATCCACAAAATCCTTGACGTGTGCTTCATCCACTGTGCATAGCCCCATTTAAAACAAGCAAACAAACAAAAAATCATGCATGAAATACTGGATAGAAAAATGATTGTAAGGGGAATGCTCATCTTGGTCCAGCTCCCATGGAACAGTCCATGTACTGTCAGTCTCTAAGTAAACACTCACACATTGAAAGTTATTATGAAGGGCAGGGCAAAAAAAGGCAAATCCTTTGACAATAAGGACTAGAATAAATAAGGAAAAATAAGGACTAGAATAAAGTCCTCCAAATGGTGATGATAAAGCAAAAAAGTAAAATAAAAAAAATATAGAGTCAGACCTCAGCTGATCTGTTGATGGGAAAGATGTGTCCCTGAGGAAATGTGGGGAGTAGAAATAAGAATCTGCTACTACAATACAGCAAGAGAGAGAAAAAAAAACAAACAAACAAACTTGTCTGTTCTTTTACATGTTGAGGCAACTGGAAAATTTTCTGTGGTTAGCTTGTAAAACCCTGATCTATTACTTCTATGTGCCAGTCTTCTGCTCGCCCTTGCTGTGCTCTACTGACATATTGCATTGTGCTTCGCATAACTGGAGCGATTTGAGCCTATTTTGAGCATCTTTAGCAAAGCAGAATACATGGGAAAATAAAGCAACTAGTGCTAAGGGAAGAACTGTTTCATAGGAGATGCTCAAGAATTATATCCCTGTTAAGGTCTTGTGTAAGCTGGGGCAAAAGGTTGCAGCAGAATATGTGAAGAAAATCTAGTGGAAATGTCTCCTGGGCGCAAGATAGTTTGACGTGAACAGCTTAACACACAGAAAAAGCTTGTGTGCTCCTTAAACTGTTACCAGTCTTTAAATCTTGGGCTAGATAGTGCCCAAGTGATCAATTCTTAAGCATGCAGCTTCCTAGCCTCTAATGTCAGAGCACAGAAAGTGTGTTAAAATGCAGAAAGTGTGTTAAAAAAAACAGATCCTCCTGCTTTCTGGGAAGGCTGTGTCAAGGTGGCTTTTACATTTGGATCTCAGCAGTATGGGTTTTCCATTTGCCTGAACACTTAAGGATAGGATTCAGAAAGAATTAGAAAAAAGAACAACTTATAAGGGAAACGGTTCTGTTATTAAGGTCTGTTTATAAGTAATGAAAAGGGATAAAGTGACCAAGCACTGAGTGAGCAGCATTAGCTGAACTAAGGATATTAAATGGATTTCCACAACAGTCTTGGTGAGTCTCCTTGAAATACACTATACTTAAGTGTATTTCACTTACATGAGTAACTGTTGCCTATTAACCCTATAAAGAAATGTTCCACAAGAAGAGAAAGCAAAAAATTAAGGTTTTTATTTTTAGCCCTATTTTTAATAATTCCTTTAATCTTCAACAGTTATGGTTTTTTGGGTTTGAGTTTCCTATTAAGATGAAGTTGCAAACAGGTAAAAAACATTATTTTTGGTGGAAAATACAGATACAAATTATATGATGAAATGCAACATACAGAATGTAGGTAAAATAATAAAAACTGCAGCTGGTGCACAATGAGAAGTGAGAGTGGAAATTCTCATTTCTGTTTCACCTAAGGATAAAAGCTTTGCTGTAATGTCATACTGAGATCAGTGTTTTGATCATCTTAATTACTAACCAACTACCTGATCCAAAATGTTTTAATTTAGTAAAGCGCTTTCCATCAGCATCAACTTTCAATCTAGAATGAAAAGGCTCAAGATATGAGTTTGAAATGCAGCCAGTTAGAGTTCCTAGTTTGTTGTCATGCCAAGTTGAAACATATTTTAGGGGAGAAAAAAGGCTCAAATGCTATTTTCAACTCTATTTTATTCTTTATACTTCAAAAAAGTTCAATTACATAGCCATTATGGTAGCAAACAATATGACATTTTATCTATTGAGAAGTTGACATATTTCATATGTCACCTTTTGCCAATATTTCCATGTATTTATTTGTTGCTGAATTGTTATTTTTTTATATAAATTAACATAAAATAATTAGTACTGCTCCTTCATACCAAGGAAAACATTTTATGTGCCAAGGTGTTTCTGATTTGTCCTCTAATTAGAGAATTTTTGCCTTGAACAAGATAAGCAATCAATATACTAAGTAGAGGAGCAGCTGTTATCAATACCCTATGTGTTCAAATAAAAGGGGAAGCACAGGGTACCAGGCAGATGATTGCATTAAACAGTTGCAAAAGTTTAGTCTTTTGAGTGGCGTGGAAAAGATGAACTTTCTGGAAGATTCAGTGCATTTTTTTGGGGTGCAATTCAGTGATTTTTTGTGGGTATTTATACTCAGATCCTTCCAGGCTTGACAAAGATTACTGGAAAAGGTATGTGATGTTGGCTGGGAAATAGTGTGCCTTGGAAACTGCTTTCCTCCTCAGTCCTTGATTATGAATTAACAGTGGAGTCTAATTATTTATTTATTTATTGGGGGGGGGGGGTGGATTGTGAAGTAATGATTCAAAATAACGTGAAAGAACCCCTCCTGTTACATAATACATTTGTACTGAGTTTGGAATATGTGTGACTGGTTTGGCAGCAAATGTGGCAGCATGGGACATGGTTCTTTCCAAATCAGTCAGTGAGTCTCAGTTGTTGATGGGGAATTAAGTGATGGCTTGAGGTATTCTAAGTAATAGCAAATCTTTTTCCTTGTTACAAAGATACTGTCTTAAAGCATAAGTTATGGACCCTGTGTAGTGATATATATAAACTCTTTAAATGTTGGTAGTTGGTAAATACATGGAAATTAGGAAAAGTTGTGCAGAGATTCTTGCCTGCTTTACCATAAAGGCAGGAATAGATGTGCTCTAGAAAATATTGTGGCTGTGCAAAGCCTCTTCATAGATGGCCTCTTCTGAAACAGGGTTTATCTTGTGGAAAAAAAAGTACTTAATTTAAAATAATCTAGCACAGTGATTTGCTAATTCACACTCTGAGAGTTTCTACACCCCCCATACCTGTAAAACAAACCAAAGGGGAACTTAAACTGTCCTTAGCTTATGATGTCTCTAAAGATATTTAAAATTTTTGAATAAATATGAAACAAAAATGTCAGCCACAGATTGCTACTTTCATGAAGGTTACATCCAGCACCTATAAAGTGGAATGACTTGTCTGCCCTCCTATAAACTTCTATTTTCTCACTTTCCTTTCCTAGTGATACTTTTTTGCCATTCATAATCCCAGCCAGTTCATTTTCTTTCTCAACCTTACACTTGAAAATAAGATCTCTGCATATTTGAACCAACAGATTTAATTTCCTTAGTGTATTCCACCTCCCCTCTGTCTTTTTCTATTGTGAATTTTTGATTATTGCTGATCAGAAAGGTACAATGTGGATGAAGAAATAAAGAGGTGGGGTATTTCTCTTTGGAGGATCCCCTTAGCAAGGTCATAATCTTTGAAATGTCTTTGTTTGCTTTTAAGGGTAAAAGTCAGTGAGTTATCTGGGTAGCTGGTATGGATGTGGCTTGTTTCCATTTTTGTTGTACTTTTAGAATGGGCAAACTTTCTAAAATTTATGAAAGTGAGAGGCAGTGGTGATTATTTCAATAGTCCACTGATTCTATACATTACCAAATAATAAAATATACCTCTGCCTATAACCAAATGGAGCTGAAGATCTGCAAGGAACTTCTCCAGTATAACCTGTCCTGCTGCTGATATTTTTAGTTAGACAATTTAGTGTATTAACCTCTTTAAATGTGTAGACTAGACTACATCCCTTTTATATAACTACAGATTAAAAAGACATAATTTTTTTGTCTTAAAAGACCATTGGTGCTAGCATAGATATGTGACACTCCTAGGAGGATATTGGGTATGAAAGATAAAATTACACCAACTGAAAAATGTCAAAATTCTATTAACAGTATCTGACATCAATATGATTGAAACCATCATCTGTATTGGAGTAGATGGCATTATTTTTCAAGAGGCAATTAATATTTCACTAACTTTTTTTTTGTTGGTATAGGCATAAAAGAGAAGGCTGTATTCTCTCCGTGCGATTTACTTCATTTCATTTTTCTCTTGCCTCTGTTTTTCTTGGATTTGGCTGCTTCTGTATTTCAGTGTACAATTTTGAGCCGAAGAAAGCCTATAAACTGCATATGGAAGTAGTGATAAAAAATAAGCATGCTGTTTGCAGAGAATGATCCCTGCTGAACTATCGCTCTATCCCTTTGATTAGAAAGACAGACTCCGCTGGGGTGAAACCTGCAGAAGGCTCTGTAACATTGCATGGAGGGGCAGGGATCAGTGTGACGTGCTCCAGACTTTTTTCCTAGTTAAATATACTTAAGAGCAAGATTATATTGCAGCACCTGCAAATAGCAAGTCTTTGTATGAAGAACACAAAATCTGTGATTAGTGATTATTTTGGGGAAGAAGCAGCAATGACTCAAGCACCTCCTGTTCCTCCCTACACCCTCACCTTCCCACTCCTGACTCCTGCCTTGGTTCCTTTCCTAATTGTTAACAAGAATAATTAACCCCTCTGGACTTTTCAAAGCAGCCAAGCAATTTGCAAGGCATTTGCCTGGAGCTGGCTTGATTTTTGGTATGGCTGCCAAAATGGAGGGGGAAAAAAATAAAAGGTCATTTTGTCTACTGGAAGTTGGAGAGCTTAGGTAAAGCCAGGCAAGACTTCAGTAAGGCAAGAAAGTTGTGGGGTTTTTTTGGTTGTGGGTTTTTGGGGGTTTTTTAGTTGTTTGGGGGGGTGAGGGTAGTGTCTAATTCATGAATCTTCTCTCCCTGTGCATAAGCCCTGAATATAAATTTGATTCATTGGTCATTTCACAGCTGTTGATTAAAATAGTTCATTAAAAAGCAGCAAATGTGCTTATTTGGAGGAGTCTCACTCAAAAGAATAGTCCAGTTCTCCCCCAAGTCACATCCTGATAATAGATAAGGAATTAAATGACTCAGTGGTCAATTAAAATAATACATATGCAAAGTTTTTTTCCAATGTAAAGACAAGGGAAGGGAGCAAACAAAGATTGGTTAAAAGGTTAATTAAAGGTCAAGTCATGTCTCATAAACCATCAGGCACAGGAAGAAAAAAAAGGCAACAAAAAGCTTACAGAATAAAATAAAAGTAGAAAAAGAAACACATCTTGAAGTAGATAGTAATATGAATAATAAAACATTTTTCAAATGCTTGTGGAAGGAGAACATAATAAAGTAGAAATCCAGGCCTCCAGGAGACAGCAAAACAAATTTATTGACTGAGGAAGCAGCCCTTGATAAATAATTAAAGAAATTATTTGCTTCATTGTCCTCTGGGGAGCTCAAGGGACAGATGCTGGCAGCTGCTCTGTATCTTCATGGCTGCTGAAAGCAGTGTGTCACAGAGGGCTTGCAGTTATCCGTAGGGTGGAAGCTACAGAGTCCCAGACAGGCACTACTTGTACAGGAAATGGAAAGACAGCCATAGAGAAAGAGTGAATGGGATGGATACATATATATAAACTGAGGCTTTTTTCTAGATTTCTGTCTGTGGTGCTCCGACATGGATATTTAAGTAATACAGTCCAAGCTATTAAGTTAGACAAGTCAATTGAAACTTATGTCTCGGAGAAAAAAAAAAAATCCTTTCTTCATTTGTGTGACCTAACAAGCAGAAACATGAAAAATAAATTCCTTGAGGACTGAAGCATTTAGTAGTTTTTATCTGAATTAATAGCTTGAGGTAAGTGTGAGGATCCTTCATATCCCTTCTTGACCTGCTAACTTTGAATTAAACTACATTTTGCTGTCACTGTGATTTAACTTTCTGTTCATTGCCTCATGATTTAAGAATACACCTTTTTCCCTGCTAAAAATATAGCTTGTGAAAGGAACTCGGGTTTCAGCTCAGTTACTTAACATGTTGATAGTAAAGTCTACGCTATGCTGACTTTTTTTACTTTTTGGGGAGCATTTGTTAAAAGACAATCTATTATATTCTAGTCTAAAAAGCCTTTGAAAGATGGGAAATAATGTACTGCTCATAGAACAGGGTTTCTGAGATGTATTGAATTCTCTGTGTAAATGCACAGCCTTATTAGCTCCAAAAGAGAAATAGAAGAGAGAGATTTTCATTGACATATGATATCTTGGGTCATAAGTCAAGGATGCCTTAAAGAACATATTTAACTTGAAGCACATGAGTCGTTCTTGGGAAGAAATATTGCACTATCCTGAAAAGAAACCTCATTGTCTGCACGTCAGTCTGCAGAAAGACATGGAACTGGCACAGGAGAAAGAGATAAATGTAAAGAAAGGGTAAATATTTTATTCTGCCCTTGTGTGAAAATGTTAGACTCTTCCTTTGCTATTCAACCCTGTCTCCTCCTGGATTTCCTTTCTCTCAAAATCCATTTGCATCACTGCAGTTATGCCTGATGGGGAAAATGGTGGTATTAGATCAGACAGTCAAGATCAACTGTTCTAAAACAGTAACAGAGAGGACGTATAATGGTTTATGTGGCTCCCAGTATCACTTCTTGTCTGTCCACGCTTGTAAACAGACAGAATGCCTAAACTCAACAGGGACCAAATAAATAGCTTTCACTCCTGAAGGGTGAAATGCTCCACCATGAGTGGTGGAGCAGGGCACCAAGAAGAGCCAGGCATATGTGATCATCTTCAGCAGTGGAAAATAAATTCATTCTGAGCCTTTCACTGTGTCTGCTGTATTTTCTGCTTCATCTATCTGACTGTTTATTTCCTCTAACAATGGAGATGTTCACCTCTCTGGGACTGCACAAAGGACCTCAAGCTCTGGATCATGTAAGATATAGTCACCCATAAACAAACTTGTCCGATGCCTTCGATGTTCCTCCAACCCCAGGATATCCTCAGGAGGCTTCTGTTCTCCACTTCACCTGCAACGTTGGTGCTTTGTGTTAAGTCTTCTGACCTGTGTTACTGCCACCAGTCCAAGTGGGGGAGACGGTGACCCTGGAAGCACAAGTGGAAAGGGGAGCTGGTGCAACCCAGACAGTGAGGAGCTAACATGGGTGATATTTATGCTGGGTAACGTACTCTGCAACCTGAGCAATCCACTGGGTTAGGGCACCAGCTATAACAGGAATATAGTATGTACTATAAAAGAGCCTTCCTGGACTGTGCTGTAATATCAGTGATCCTGATCCACTATAAAAATCACCAAAGACCAACTAGAACACAAGCTATTGTTTCATTTTTCAAAGATGCAATAATTCCTTTTTTACCTTCATTTCATTCTGAGATGAAAGACAAATCCAACTTCTTTAGAAATGTCCTTTGTCACTGGAATTTGAAGATGCCAAGGTAGATGAGTGTCAAGCCCTGGATCTTTTGCTTGGAGCAAATAAGATTGAGCAGGACAGAACTCCACCAAGGACACACCAACAAAATGGCTTGAGATGGTAAAGAAATGAAAAATATCACTGTTGGTTTGTGGTTAAAAAAAAAAAAAAAAGTGTAATGGGAATCCTTGCAGCCTTCTAGAAGTTGCCAGCCATAGGAGCCCCCTGAGGTGGAGAAAATTCCATCCCACTTCCACATCTTGCTTAACATCCATGCTCTATATTCAAGGGAACAGAAACTTTCCAGGAGCCTAATGATCCCTCAGGAGCCTTTCTCCATCTCATTGACTTCTTGCCAATGAAGCCAAGTGAGTTAAACATCCCTCCTCCCTATGCTGCTCCATTTCATTTTCTTCTCTCTCATGTCTAATCCAACTCAATATCTGCTGTTTAATTTTAACAAGGCTGTACAATGTTCCCTTTAAAAATATTGTTTTCTTCCACGGTGTTTCATTACGAGGTCTGAATTACTCAATCATTTCCTTTTGTTTCTTTTGCTTGTTTTAGCTGCTTTCCTCTTCTCCTGTATTGACACTGGACAAAGCATAGCAATACTCTAAAAAAACCCCAACCTTTTTCCATTTGTGTCTCATATGGGCACTGCAGCTTTTCACTTCTGCTCTTATGAACTGTCCAGATATCCCCTGGAATATCAAAAGTATGAAGAAGCTGTACAGCTACACTTGAGGTATTTTTTTAAACTGGTGAGCTGTGGGCCCAGAAAAACTGTAAACATCTGTACTGAAACTTGTAATCCACCATTGTACTATTGCTGTCTTTGCTTTAAAACTGGTGGAAGTCAGTAGAGGAGGATTTGAATTTTTTTTTTTTTTTTTTTTTTTTCCCCTGTAGATATTCAGGAAAATTTTCCACTCTGTCACTGAGCTGTTCAGCTACTCCAGTGATGAGCTCAGTAGGAAAAAAAGCTCTGCAGCTAGATAGATGAGATGGAAATGTTGGCATCATTGCACTGTATTAAACAAGCTCTATGATTACGCTCGCTAAAGTTCCTCTTTGAATGTAATGGAAAACTTTATATTGATGGAATGCCTGATTAATAGGGATTTATAAGAGAACCTCTGATAATATGGAAAGTGTATACATCTCATATATATGTATCTACTGCCCATATTTACTAGATTGTTTTCATTTGGTTCAGAATTTAACTCTAGTAGGAAACACCTTTTGTGAACAAGAATCCAGTGGCCATACCAGAAAAGCATCACTGCAATTTGCAACTTTGTTAAATAGTTACTTAAAAAGGGGTCCATATTCATTGCAGCAGCATAGAGGGGGAAAAAAAAAACCAAAACAAATCAACAAAAAAAACCCAACACAAAACAAACACCTTAAAACACATGTTTATTCTCAGTTTGGGGAGGCTTTAGATTTAGCAGTTACAGTAATAGGTAATGGTGATGAAGGGTTTCTTCCTGACATTAATGCAGTACCCTGTCTCAACCTGAGTCTCTAAAGCCAGCCAGGATGTGACACAGTGTAAGTGTTTGAATCCTTAAGTCTTTTTCATGCCTTCCCCACCACAGCTTTTGCTATTGTAGAGCCATCTACACTGGCATAAAATGGCTGTAAGAGGTTAAAAAATCAGGCTGTTGTTTTGTGTCTAGACTCCTCTGGGTTTGCATTTCTTCAGCTCCTCCTGGCCCTGGGATAGACCTTGGACCAGCTTGGATGGCTCCTGCCATGGGGAGACCTCACAAGTCCTCAGTGTCCAAGCAAGCCATGGTTGCATGGTACCATCAATTTTTACTTAGGGTAGAGGCTTCTGATTTAATTAACACCCTAACCTAGTACTTGCACCAGAGATACGTGGTATATAGAAAGAAAATTCACCAGCCAGTATACATGAACTATTTCAATTTCCAACCATTTCTGCCTTCTAGATCTTAGATTCAATCCGATTTTATAAGGCTTACTGGAGCTTCCCTGCTTCATGCCAGCTGAGGGCCAGATCCATATATATCTGAAAATATAGCTGATAGAATTAGAGCACACAAAAAAGTCAAATCCAAATTAATCAAGTTTTCAATTTTCAATTAATTACATATTTTATTGATAGGAACAGAAGGAATCCACGTTCCTGTTAAAGCTTTTTGGTCTGGCATATTGGGGTATTGATCAAAGTTGCTGAGAGAAATGGTTGCCTTTGTGGGAGATTGCCTTAATAAAGATTTCAGTAGTGGGCTCTCCAGCACTTAAAATGTTTCATTACTCAAGATCCTGGGGTATGAAGATTCTTGCAGAGGATGTGTTTTGCACTGAAATGTAATTGAAACATATATCCTGGGCAAGAGATACCTTAGACTATGGTAAAATAAATACATTCCATGGTAGACAGAGTTAATATTGAAATAGGTAAATGGCTTGCCTATTAAAACATGACATATTAAGTCAGGTACATCACTGAGAAGCCAGAGTTCTAGGCAGCACATTGCCATAAATTTCTTTTAAAAAGACAATCTTGCACTGCAAAATCTAAAGCCAAAGTCTTACTTACATCAGACACGACATCTGGGGGATCATAAGACAGCATGTCAAGGTGGAATCCTTCTAAATTAACGTATTCCTTGATTTGGTCCTGTGTCACGCGTTCAGTCAGGCTGCTTTGAATACGAAGCACACAAGCATAGTTGCAGAGTAAGAGGAAAAAGGTGTGACATGGAAAAGAAAGGAAGAAGGAAATGAATTCTTGGCTATGAACTGAGATTCATTCATGAAAATATCTCTGAATGTATTTTGACATTTAGGCTAGTTCATAGAAACCGCCATTTATTCTAATTTTCTTTTTCTGCAGATCTGTGCATAGGACAATTATTCAAATGTAAAATGCTTCTGCAATTAGTACAGGCACAGGAGAGAAGGTTCTATTTTAAAAATTCATCTCTCATCTTTATCTCAAATGCTGATGCCTTAAATTCTTCCAGTACAAATCCACAGTCACTCTTCTTGCTCTAGTCTTAAGGAGTATATATAAGTGTCTAAATTAATACCCATTATTTCTTTTAAGTACTATTTAAGAAAGGTTGAGAGCAGTCTGAAGCAAACACTTGAGTGAAATGGGTGTCTTCATGTCAGTCAAACTTAGTGTGTTTGCAAAGAGATGAAGCAGCATGTTGATGTATTCACATATATATCACAACGATCTTTTTTTTCTTTTCTTTTTCCATTACTAGATAGTGGTGCAGTGCAATATTTTGTATGTCAAAATAAGAAAATGTTCTATCCACATTCCCTTCCCCAGGGTTTGAGATTGCCTGTCAAGCGACCAGAAGACAGAGCTGATAATGGTAAAGATGCAACAGAATTCCCTTCCCTGAAAATAACTGCATATGAATTCTTCATAGGAACAGTCCTTAAAACACCTGGAGGCTGGGACCCTGGTCCAGCATAGTACTTACTACCACACCTTTGACTTAAAGTTCCACCTTCATTTCAGTAGTCTTACCCATTTGAAAGAAAGAAGTAGTTTTCTTTCCTTTCTAAAATGCACTGAAATGCAGCTCCTGAAATTTCAAGCACAGATGACTTTTATCTGTGCTGCAGGAGAACAAAAAAAAAAAAAAAAAAAAAAAAACACCAAAAAACACACACACACACAAAAAAATGGGGGGTTGGGGGAAGTGGTGTTTTTCTTTATAGCTGTGTTTTTTTCCCCCTCCTCTTTGGCTTTGGAACTCAAACAATGTCCCAGCTGGATGAGCAAGCCAGTGAGGTCAGTTGGACCACTGATCCCTGCTCACCCTGGCTGTGACTTCTGCATCACCACCTCAGTTCCTCCCCTCCATGCCTTGCAGGGTAAGACTTTATGTGATAGGACTAATATTACTTCTCTGCAAGCACAGACAAGAACATTTTATTTTCATTTAAGACTTTATTTGAAAAACAGTATTATAGTTTCCTTGTCTTGAACAATAGCAAAGCAACCGTAAATACTGAGACAGATGGTAGACTGATGTAGAGAAGTGTTTGGAGACCCTCCCTGGGAAAGATGTGCAGAAAGAAAGTGCAGCACTTTTCTGTGTCTTCCCTTATGACCAATGAATCACAGCAACTGGGATCTGGATTCATGAGCAAAATGTTGTAGGTTTGACCTAAAGTTTCCTGATCGGCTTCTCCCAGCTGTTTGTTTGGGTCCTGTATTATAAGAAAGATGCCAGTTGTTAGGGAGAGAAATTCAGCGTACTTGAAGAAAGAATATGAATGACAAAAGACAGCATTTGACAGTTAGTTATGGCCCCCAGTGGAAGCTATTTCCCTTAGAACTCTGCTGGTGGGACTCAATATCAAGGTGAATTTGGGGTGGTGTGATAAGAGGAGCACCTTCTGCCTCCTCTCATGCATTTGGACAGCCCTTCTTTACCAGATAAAGAAGTATGCTACTGGAGTTAAGGGGGACTTTATGTGGAGAGATGGGCTGCTGGTGCTCCCTGTAACAGATACGATGATTAAGGGCTGCAGACTCCATCCGAGTAATTGCAGAGTTCCCAAAGAGCTTTAATTAATAAAGATGATGAGTCACCCTGGATCCTTTATATTTTGTCCTTTCCACATGCCTGCAAGAATGACATAATGAATCGTTAAATAATACCCCCATCCCAGGACAGATTTGCTACTGGGGTATATTATCACAGCTCTACCATAAGTATTGGTTCTGTGTCAGTAGGAGCTTCTGAGGCTGTCTTACCGGCTCACATTTCTCATGCCTGCCTAGGAGCAGGCTCTATTTCAGTGATGAATGAGGAAATTGTGATGGTAAACAAGTCTTTGATCTAGCAGGAAAAAAAAAAAAGATATTAAAAAGATTTTGCTGAAGTGAGGCTAATTCAAATTTGAAATGAACATTTCTAGCCATTAAAATAACTTATCTTGAAATTAAACAGACTTTCTGCTCTGTGATACCCTTGAATCAAAAGCAGTACAGCCAAAGAGTATGGGCTTGATGAACAAATTACTGAGTAAAG
Organism: Megaceryle maxima; assembly: GCA_024605025.1. Lineage (NCBI taxonomy): Eukaryota > Metazoa > Chordata > Aves > Coraciiformes > Cerylidae > Megaceryle > Megaceryle maxima. The sequence continues at coordinate 72,631 of JANHGN010009711.1, forward strand.
CTGTTCAGCCCATGTTATTCAGTGTGACAGACAGTGATTGTAGTGGTTTGATCTACAAATCGGGGGGGTTATTATTTTCTTGTATATTCCACGGTTTAGAAGTTAGATTTGGAGATATTTAAGCATTGTGTTCTGAATAAGCAGCAAATGGTTATTTCTATGCTAAAAATGTTGAGGAGAGACTAAGAACTGTTTTCATCCCATTTTCATTATCTGGAGAGAGTATACACAACAGTCAAGAAGGAAATGGTGATCTAAGTTAGAGAAATGATGGAAGCTTTCTCCTGGGAAGGAGATTAGAAGAAAAAATACAAAAAGAAAATGGAAAAGAAACAGTAATAGTTAACCCAATAGCACAAGAGAATATTTTGCTGGTTTTAATGATTCTGAATTCTACTGTCGTTTCATGCCTGAAAAGTCTTCAATGTTTTGTTGCTAAACTCAGTTTTGCATTTCATCATTAATGTTGAAGGATAAGTTCACTGGCTTTACTTTGTAAAGAGGATGAAGAAAAAAACCTCTCTGGCTCCTGCTGGCTGGAAATCAATGACAGTTTTACCACTGATTTCACTGGAAGCAGGATCAAAGTTTATAATAATTTTTGTTGCTTTTATGGTTAATAAATATTATTTATTGCTGCAGTAGTGCTGCAGTAAGATCCCTAAAATAAGCTAGGAAAGGTAGCATTGCCCTGCTCGCCCAGAGAAGTTGTAATAACAAGAGAGGAGAGAAGGTAAAGTGGGATTGTGATGCAGGTAACCATAATGATGATGATTACAGACAACAAAAAACAAACCCAAACGCAGCCCTTGCTTGCCCGTTGCTGCCAGTGCCTGATACCTCAGAGATATCATTCAAAAAGAACAGTCCACCAGTATAAAATATATAGATGTTGTAATACAGTGTCAGGATTGTGTGAGTAAGACTGAGTAATCTGCTGTCTGTCTCGTTCTAGCCCCTCAGTTAAAACTTACTGTCTGCTTTAACTTGCACATTGAATTGGTTTTTTTTTTCCCTAGGCTTGCTGGCAGCATTATACATGCAACTCATGTCACTGGTCTGGCTCTGGGTTTTCTTTTCCTTCTACTGCATCATCTCTCATTTTCTAGGGAAGATTATTTTGAGGTCCAAAACACATGACAGAAATCATCTTACCTTTCCTCCAGTCAGAATAAGCCCCATCCTCTAGTACTAACATGTACTCGGTGTTTAAGCTTCTGGTTTTTTTCCTCTACAAACTGGTGGAAATACCTGGGGGAGGTAAAGCAGTTCTGTAATAATCAAGGTTGCTCAGAGACATTGTGGTCGACCAGCCAGCGCTCCCTTCTGGGATCTGTCTCTACTGCTCCTAATGTCCCCAGACAGCAACATCGCTTCCCATCTCTTACTTTTTATTATTCAGTGGGCATCTTTTCAGGTACAAACTGCAAAGGGAATGCAACGTTAGGTTACAACTCATTTTCAGAACCAAATATCTGGTTTTAACCACATATCTGCAGGATCTGTCCAGTTCTGTGTGTACGTGCTCTGCAGATGTGAGAATATTACTGTCTGTAGTGCATATTTTAAATCTTCTATTAAGTCTGTAGCCGGAAGGACAGGCTGTCAACAGTTGAACTAATCGAACTTTCAGCTTTCGGTGCAATTTCTCTGAAGTTTGGGTCACCTTCATTTTAGATCAGGATTCAAGAGTTCTTTCTTATCCAAGTATAGCTCTGTTTAATTGCAAGTCGTGGCTGTTTGAAGTAGTTGGGAAATTATTTATGCCTGATAGCTGGGATTTCCTAAGAAGCTGAAGAAAGTTTGGCATTAAAATCTAATCAGCCTTTAATGGAAACCAGGTACTTCAACACAATGAATAGTTCAAACTTGCAGAAAATCCTACGGACTACAAACTAGGCTAACAGCTACAAAATGTGTGCACGGAGAGTCCTGCATCCTTCTGCAGATGCCATTGAAAAGATTGAGGTTGTTTTCCAAAATACACAGTGGAGGAAAACAAGCATATAAACATAATAATGTCAGTCTATGAAAAATAAAGCAAGGGAAATTTCTTTTCACTTTATTCCCTGCAAATGGGGAGAATGTCGGTAGCCTTTTCCTCAGCCCTCTAAAATTGAATTTTGCAGAGCTGTTTTTAAAATGTTCTGTTCTTTGGTCCTAAAGGAATTCTTAATCAAGCAAAAAATGGCACTTGGATTTACAGCTTCTTCCCCCTCCTCCTCCTAACCCTGCTTGCTCTTCTTCTTTTTGGATAATGCTGAATTTATTCAGGGAAGCCTCAGAGAAACAGCTAAGTCTGGTGTTGGTATTTTTGTGGGTTTTCTTATAGCATCCATTTTCTGAGTGTTAAGGAAGTACTGGCAAATTTGCTGGCATCCACAGGCAAGACGTATATAAAAATTACTCAGAATGGAAAGTATGAGACATGCTGATGTTGGTGGCAATCATTTTTAATAGAACAACTAAGGTCAGTGAAATAACTCAGCAGAATGGCTGTCATTTTTTATTACCCTCGCAGTAAGGTACAATCTTAATTTCAAATGTGAGAGAACATATAGCAGTTAATGGAAAGGGTCTAATTCTTGTTCCATTAGTTTTACCTCACTGAGTTAACAGAAATCAGCTGACAATTTACCTTGGGATTCAGAGGGAGACATTCCTGATCTATATTAATGTAAATGAGAGGAGAATCAGGCTAAAGGTCTGGGTTTGTTTTTTTTTTTTTTTTTCAGTAAGTTGTTCCTACAACTATGATATATATTTTCATTAATTGTGCTTGGAAGTAGAGTTGTGTCATAAAACATTCCTAGGGAGCCTTACTTACCTGTTCATCTTTTCAGGGTTTGAAAAATAGTCCCCTTCTATTTTCAAACAATATGCAGTAGTTCAGTGTCACAGACAAATGTGTGTGCTGCAATATTTACACTTAAATTATAACATCTTGGAGTCCTAAATGGGGAGGAACATGCAGCGTGTTTCTGATTCATTTGAGGTATGATCTGAGCTCATCTATGCTGAATTCCTGATGAGGCTATACCCCTTCTGGGGTACGTGTTTTTACAAGAGGTTGGATTAAGCCTTCAGACAAATTTTGTCTAAATCTTTGAATGGGTATTTTGATATCCACTTGGGTGCTGCTGAAGAGAGAGTTGATGCTTAGGAATAACACAGTGTGAAACCAAAGAGAACTTAGGGTAGCAAATCTTCATCTGGTACAAATCAGTTGGGCTGTGTGTAGTTCTTGTGATTTGTGCCAGCTCAAGACCTGGCATTTGAGTTTGAAATAGGAAGAACAAGAGCCTGGTGCGGTTGCAGGGCTGCAGACCCTAACTGCATAAATACACAGAGCAGTTTGACATTCATGGCCCATGACTTCTCAACGATGCCTGCAGTGGGGCAAGGTCCTGCTAACCTGAGGGAACCAGCCTAAACGAGTCCTCAGAATCATGCTATTGCCATTTGACTGGCAGAGAGCGTTTGAAATTGAGCACTGGGAGATGGGAGTTGTGCTCTTACTGCTTTTGCCCTGGACCCACTCACTGTCTCAGCCGCCCCTTTTGCACCTCTGCTGCTGTCTCATCTGCTCTGCTGAGCCTCCCCTGCACCCTTCTCAAACCTTTCGTTCCTTGGTTGTCATTGTCTACATTTAAATCGACAGCTCTTTTTAACTTGCTTCCCAAGGATGGGGAGAGCATCCTTTTCCTTCGATACAAAACCTTGGGTACTCCCCTCAGTTCCCTTCCAGAGCCTGCTCTCCAAGCCTGCCCTTTGGAATGCAGCATGGGACTGCAAGAGAAGGAAAATTGTGGGGGAAAACACTCAAAATTAATAGTCTGCATTTAGGCAGATCTTGAAGGTACACGCCCTTGGTTTTTCCCCTCTGTTGCATTCTTCTCCCTATTACAGTGAGTCTAATGTTGCTGTTGCTGAAATATAACTAACTTGGCATCCATTAATCACTCTCCAAAATAACCAACGATTTTTTTTAAGGACAGCAGCAACTTGCATAGACTTTAACTGCTAAACCCAAATGCACCGACTCATCAGAAAAAAAATCCTTAAACACCTGCTTCCAGTTTAACTCCAAATGTGCATCCTCAAGAGCTATACTCAGCTTCCATAGTACAAATATACCCTATCGCAAAATGATGTTTATTATTTCCGTAGTCCCTAGTCTGCAAACACTTACAAACACATTCAAGTCGAGATCTATGACTACTCCCACTGGTTTGTAAAATTAAGCGTGCACATAAACGCTACCAACATCAGAGCCTTAACTTGTGTTCCTTTGAACTGGCAAGGGGGCCATCATCTACGTAGCTTTAATTCCACTAGACAGTCTCTGTGCTCAGAGAAACACGTTTTAAAAATGGAGTGTCTGTATTAACAAGCACTTCCATGAGCAATGAAACTAATGAAGCCTGCTTTCTTATGGTTTTGTCTCTCTTAGTTGGATTCTCCGGTGCCTAATAAAGTGAGAACTCCATCAGAAGTTTTTCACACAAAGGAGGCATTCATAACATCTCCTTCCTGTATAGGAGGACAGGGACAGGACAAATGAAGGTATTTTGCCTCTCTTTTTTTCCCCCCCCTCTGTTTTCAATACAAAAGTGCTATGTGTTCCTCACACAGACTTTTCCTTTCTATTTTTGTGGAACTTGGAGAAATATCTTATTTTTGAGATGGATACATAATCACTGAAAATGGGTTAAAATTGGTCATGGAGCTCAAAAGCTATATGAGCGGGAACAGGACAGCAAGATGAGGTAGATTCAATAGGTTTTGGGCAAACAGGATTAAAGATTTTAACTTCTCGTCCAATTTCAAGGTGTAATAAGCTGTTAAAGGCATACGTGAAGAAAAGAGCAATTTTCATTATAGTACCATTAATTTGCACTTCTAAGATGGGTTTAAGCAAAGTAAGTAATTAATGGCCTCCAGTATTGTATGCAGATATTCTATAGTTATCAACTATTCCTTGGGTCGTACTAAAGTAAAATTTGATGCTTGTTTTGTGGACAACGTGGTTTTCTCAGTCCCTTTTTCTTGTTAGTCTTATAGGGAGAACTGTGTATTATGAAACCCCATAATTACAGAAATCGGGGTAGGCATTTTCTAACACAGAGTGCCCCCCTATCTGTTGAGATTTCTGTTTCAAAATGCTCAACAACAAGCCAGGACTGTTTGAGTTTGAAAAATGCTATTAGGCATATTCAATATTAACATCTCAGGCTCCAGCAGGAAACCTACAATTGATAAATAGACACTTCATTTGAACTTGGCACAACCTTCAGTCAGCTTTGCATAACTCTGGATGGTATTACAGATTGTGAACAGGTTAGAATACATTAAAGACAGACCAGGTGATATCAATTCAACAACTTGCTAATTCCAACATAAAATATTTCCCTGCTTCTATGGGAGTATATTTACTTCAGGGATAAGTGCAACACTTGGAGGCTCTGAAATGTTTGGAGAGGCAATTGAAATGTAACCAGAAATCTCCCAGAAAAAGATTTGGAGCTTGTTTCTCCCCTTTCTGTAATGTATATTAATAACATATTTCAAAATCTTCCACCTTATCTTAGCTGCTTCTTTACTTGTGAGGACTCAGATGTCCCAGAAAAGTTCTCTTCCTGTATGATTTAAAATATATCAAGTAATTTACTGGTATCAATCAATTTGGGCTTAACCCAAAGGCCAGGACGTATTTTAAAATTTATATTATTAATATGCATATTTTAATTCTAATGCAAAGTCATCTGAGAGAAACTAATAGGAATTAATAGTTTAGATATAATTTCAAAACCCTGGACTGAGGTATTCTCTTAAATCAGATTCTTAACTTTAACTGCAATCTTATATCAAACCCAAGGCTGGTGGCTATAGTGTACTACATGCAGCATTCTTTCTGTATCATGTAAGCATCAGTCTCAGCCCAGCAATTTTTCTTCTTTGAAAAACGCTCATATCTGGATCTCACCTGTCTCTTTATTATTAAGATATTTCTCATTTGAAAAACTAGATTCATATCAAGTTATAGCATATGGAAAAAGTGAAGGGGAAGGAGAAGCATACACATGCCAGTTAATAGATGCAGAGAGGAGAGGTTATAGAAGGTGATGTTATCTATTAGAAGAACAAAGACGGAGCGATATCCCTGAAAAGGCTGATGGAAAATCAATTCCATAACATGCCATTAGTCTGTTAATATCAGACAGCTTAAGCCTGGCATCCTTGCCATGGACATAATGCAATATTCAGTATTTGGAATATGCCCTAAGCAGAAAGAAAATCAAATGCCTTTTTGGGGGTTTTGCTTTCTTTTTTCTTCTCTTATGCCCTAAATAGATTTGCTATACAAATTAGGTACTTTTGAGCCCATACAGTCCACGTTTCAGACAAGCAAGGAAGTGGCAAAGAGAGGATTTCAAAGCAGAAAGATCTGTTGATATATCAACATATATTCAAATAAAGCTGGGAGCAGACTTTTCCCCTGATATGGGGGATTATAAATCTTTGAGTGTCAGTGAAAAAAATTTCTGGGTAGAAGAAATAAATCCCTCCAGACCTCCATAAACCATGCAAAAGAAGCTTCTTCCACTATACGCTTGCTGTTAAATTTACAGTTTTAACAGGGCTTAATATAATCTATGGATAATGGTGGCTATAACCACAAAATAAGGCAGCACTTGTAGCAGATGGGCACTGCTGTGCCTTGGCCAGACAGAAACAGGACCCTCCTGCTCACCAAGTGGGTAGTGATGGAGAAGACACCACCAAACCATCACAGCAGAGTGACAACTACTGCCACAAAGAGATTCCAGAACCCACCAAATTAGAAAGTGCAGGTAAGTCCAAGTTTAAATCACACTGCTCATTTACAGCAATGTCCCGACAGAGCAGCTGAAAGACCTGGCTCCTTCCTGATGGTCTTTCCAATAAGCACATTTTTAACACAACATGCAGCTTTCAAACCCAGGATGCCTTGATTAGATCTCTCCCTGCCACCTCTGCATCTCTCTGTGTATTGCAGTAACTTTCATTTTTCCGTCCTTCCCTGCATCTCTCTGGAAAGGCAATTCGTTTCCTAAGGACGAGTAATGGCTCTCAGAGTCCCAGCACACGCCAGCTGCTTGCAAAAATAGTCAAAATCTTGACGAGTGTTCACCAAAATGGATGAAAGGTGATGCATCTTCTTTACAGCAGAGATTAATGTCCAATGTATCCCACATATGCATATTTCCAAGAAGTTTAATGCATGCAGTATCTCTATGTGACCTTTTCCAATGTTTTTGCATGGAGCTGGACAGTATGCATGGCTTTTCCTTGTGCTAAGCAAAATCTATGGATTTCCCAGCAGAGCAGCAAATTCTTCTTAACATATCTTGCTGAGTCTCTGGAAAAAAAAAAAGGGAATAGTTTCTTAAGCTCCTCATATTTTAGTTGGAATTGTAAGTTCTTCACACAGCAGTTACACCAGCAGTCACATAGGGTCTTACCTGTAGGTTTCTCTCTCTTTTTTTTTCTTTTTTTTTTCTGGGGGGAAGGGAAAAGTAATTATGTTTTAAGGGCTGAAAAGAATATTTTTTTCATATGTATTATAAGTTCACGGAGGCTGTCTGACAAGAGCGGGGATAGAGTGCATAGGAAAGCTCTGCCACAATTCCAAGGGGAGTCCATCAGGGTCTGTTTTTATTAAGTTTAACACCAACTATATTTCTTATGGAGTTATTTTCCTCTCCGAGGATAATTTGTCAGATTCAGACAGGCTATTCATTTCTCCCTGCTTGTAAATACCTGGTGTGTGCTCCATCACCAGCACACTCTTCTGAAGTACAGGGGGACTCATAAAAACAAGCAAAGGTCTCATGAATAACTAAAGAATATTGGACCATTTTTTTATTCTTTTTTCCCATACTAATGTTTAGAAATAACATTATTGGCTCCCTCTTTATTTGCCATGCAATGCATTTTAACGCTCAGTCATCCACGTTGTACAAGTTAATACCCTAATTCTGCATTACAGAACTAGAATATTAGGCACTGTATGCTCTTTACAGTGACTTCCTCCAGCTTCTGGATCCTCAGTGATGCTCTGACAAAGCCTAGCACTTGGCTTTGAGTTTCTGTATCTGGATGAGTTTTATTCCCCAAAGGGTTTAGGCAACAGATTCTGGCGATGCCAAATGTTCCCTGCCCTCCAAACAGGAATTAATTTGCTCTTTAATTAAACAGATAAATAACATACACAATTACTGCTGCGGTGGTTTATCTCTCATAGCTGGGGCTGTCAGCTTTCTGTCAGTATCTCGTGTTTAAAAACAATGTGCTTTCTCCGCTGACATGAGACCACTGAGCTCCTCTCTTTTCATAGGCTTCCACCAGACTGTGGCTGAACAAATGAATCGGTCCTTAGTTTGCTGTAACCCATGAGGTGAAATGCTGGGTTTGGATGAACAAGTAGTATTAGTGAATGGTAGATTTTTAAAAAGTCTCCATCGTTCAACATACTTTGTCTTTACTGTTAATAAAATGGTAGGTTAGTCATTGTTTACAGAAAGCAAAGATTAACAAAATTCCTGTTCCTCAGAATTCACTGAAAATATACAACTAAGCCTCTATATCTCAGCTTGCAACATAGAGCAACATTTTCCAAGGCTTCAGTCTTGAAAAAACTTTGCCCTTTCCTAGCTTTATATAAGGATTTTCTTTTTTCACCAGTAATGAAATGCTTGTCTCCATCAAAAGGAAAAAATCCCTTTGCATTCATTGGGACTAAGATTCATCCCAATCTGCAAAGGGGTGGTAAAAGTCTCTGTGTATGTTCATCTTCAAGACATCAGCCTAAACTCAGAGAACACGAGATCCAGATCTGCAGATCATTGCTCTTGTGATTAAAACTCCTTACGTGAACAAGAGTTTTTAAGACCAAAGTGATTATTAATTTGGACTGTATCTATATGCACATAAGCTTAAATATATGGGGGCAAATAACTCAATTTTTTATCCAAGACTTTTAATTTCCTACTATCTCATTCCAAACAACTGTGGATATTGAAGTGTTAGCACTGACCCACCACTCTGTCCCCACTGGAAATGGGGAACAAGTTTCCAGACAATGTTTTCAAAGTAAAAATAGAATGTAAAATCCTCTGTATGCAATATATCCTTCAAAAATACTGCTGAGTACAGGAGCGCAAGACAGTTTGGAAGCCAGGAGGTTAATCTGGTTTGTAGTCATGTCCTGGGATGGTAAGGAATAAAGCTGATTAGAGAACCTTAATTGCCTACTATCTTAATTATGAGGGAGAGTTGCCATTGACTTGAGTGTCCTTTGAATGCCACCCGAAATTTATGATACAACACTGGCTATAAATGATACAGAAGTAAAATGTCAGAATGTAAGTTTGATTTGAATACCCCGACCCTTGTGTTTGCTGATAAAGCTCTAGGTAAACTGTAGCGCAGAGGAAATAAATAATAAATTATGTCAATTAATAATTGATTGCATTTCTTGATCTCAACATTTCACATTCAGTGACCTACCTGGCCTCCTCTAAGACTACAAAGATTACCCACCAGCAAATGCCTTTTAATGGTTGCTTTTACCTCCTGTTTACTAGTATTGTTGACCCCATTCACATCCTATAATGTAATTTTAATGGTGACTTTGTAATCAAGCAGTGTGTGTCAGAAAGAACTGTAGCTAACATTCAGAGCAACTCTGAAGACTACAAAGCAGGTTTGCCTGAATACATCCCTTTTTCTCTACATGACAGGTACAAGTGGATTTAATATTAACTAAAGCGGTAAACATGTTAAGCATCCAGGGTCTATTGATTACAGTGGAATTCACAGAGATCCAAATGCACTCTGAAAAATCTACCCATATGTGCCTAAAAAATGGTTTGCAGGAGGAGACTTATTCTGCTGCTGCAGAGGGCATGAGGAATGTAATGGAGCAGGCACCTGGAGATTGCAACCAGTAAGTCTGGATCTGCCCCTCAGGTCTGGCTGAGGCACACAGACCAAATAACCATTGCACAAGGGATTGAGTTTATGGTGGTTTTTTTGAGGCTGGCTGGGGGTAGATGATTTCTGATGTCACCAGCTCTTCACTGTGAAGTCAACCCTAAATATTGTCTAAGCAAAGCTGAGGTGACATGCTGTACTATACACCAAATCAGTACTTGGTGTCATCCAGCCATGGGCATGTTCATCTGAACATAGAAGCCCTAGAGCTGAATCAAAACCTATCTTTCTTGCTTTGAACTAAGTGTGTTCAATTAAAGTTACACTTTCAAAGCACAGGTTAAAAGGATATTGTTTGGATACTTATTTTCTCCTCCACTGTGCATGTGCTCTGCATAGTTGCCATTACCTACAGCTGTGAAAAACAAAGAAAAATCAGGACTCTCACTACTAGTCTAAATATCACAGTTTGTGACATTCACAAACTGATACTGATAGGAATAATCATCTCAACTGTAAATTTAATTATTTCTGTTGTATCAATAGTTACTGTCATATACACTTAGGACAGGCAATGCTGTCTAGAAGGGAATTTCAGAAATAAAGTTCCTAAGTAGCAAAGATTGGAACAGGAAAACCCTACATCCATTTTCTTTTAAATAGTTTACAAAATTATCTCCAAATTCAGTACACTGCAGCAATAAGCTATTCTGAAATTAAATGATAGTCACTAAGAGAAAAATCTGGAACAAACACCACCCAGAAAGAAACTGATTCACTATTTGAAAGGAAATTACATTTGTGAATTTATTTTTGCTGATAAAACCCATTATGCTCGACAACTTGCTGTGGTTCTTATAAAAATACAGTGAAAGGAAAATTTATGAGAATACAAATACTGTGCACATCAGCAAACGGAAGCAAACTTTCTTTTGAAAGGACATGTGCATTCACATATATATGTGTGTGTGCCTAGACACTGCTCACGTCACCCGGATGCATCCATGCATATCTAATTATGATTACTTATACATATATATCCTGAACTTCTGCAGAGTTGGCAACAATCCTCTGCAAATGTGAAGGCCCATGGATTTTAGCAACTTTCAGCGCTTCTTATTGGATTTCTCTGGTCAGAGAAAATGAGAAATTGGGAGAAAGAGGCACCAGGGAGATAATTACCCAATGCCATGCAGGAGCATCAAGAAAGACATTAACAAAGCTGGAAAAATTAGCAGAACTGGTTTCCAAATCCAGCTGGCATCAGAGGCCTTGCAGAGCAAGGCTCAAGTTGATGTTACAGGGGTTTCCATGTTAATCATATCAATATAACCTTCAGCAACATCCATTTCCACAGATGTGTAAACAATTGCCTAGGAAATTGCACTAGTATTTTGGGAAGTGAAAAAATAATATGAAAATTTAACCCCAGGGAAGGAGCAGTTGGGGTGAAATAGGAGGATGCAGAAATGGGGAAGCTCAGTCTTTTCTTAGCACAGGATTGTCTGAAACACAGTCATAGTTCCCAGGATTTGCAGCATCAAATTCTGCAATGCTTTGTAGGCTTTGCTCCAGGTCTTCTAATGCAAACTTTTTGCAGTGTAGTTTATTAAACCACTGGCAATTAAAGTGAGTCAAAGTGAAAACAGCCATTTCCTTCTGATATTTACCATGCTGATCACTACAACCCCATGATTCATTGGTAAAATTTGACTGAATCCATCTCTATGTCTGCCTGTTTTCAATGATTTTCCATGTTATAGCACAGCACAAATGAATAGTAATAAAGAAAATGTGGGAGCATCACCATTTCTGGTAAGAAGGGATCGAGGAACCTTAGCCTTTAACACCTCATCCTTTAACCTGCTCATCCGTCAGCAGAGTAAAACTGCCTTGTTCTCTTGGGAGTTCAGCTACAAGTAACTTCTAGAGCCTTCTAGCTCAGTCTGCTCAAACCTGATAAAACAAGCTCCAGGAGGGCCTGTAATTCTCAGGGAGCACAGTCTGCTTTTGGAGATCTGCTCCAGTCCTTCAGTGATGTGATCTAGCACAGTGTGACAAGCAGCTGGGAATGCTGTGCACGCAACCTCAGCAATTTAATTACGATCAAATTAGTTATTTAATCAGGACATCAGCTTTAAACAGGGGAAAAAAAAAAATTCAGTTTTTTCCTCTTCCTCCCCACACCTCAAGAATCAACTGATGAATGTGTAAAGTAGCAAGGTGATAATAGCTGTTAGTTCCTGCTGTGCAAAAGCTTCATTAAGCTTTTGCTGAACTCTGCTGGTATATCCCTTCATGCCATCCATCAACAGATACCTTGAATCTGGTCTAGCTATTGATCAGCCTGTTATTCTGATAGCTGAGCTACTCAAAATCCCATAGATTCATTCTCACCATAACCCAGCAAAGGAGAGAAATGCCTTTCTATCTTTTTCAGAGACTAGTTAGCTTCTGAATCTAAACTAGTTATCTCAGTAACATTGGAGATGCAAGTGAAAGCAATTTTCTCAAGTCACATGGGACGTTTATGATGGAACAGAGGGAGAAGCAGTATCTCTCTGGTCCCAGACCTGCATCCTAACCAGTGACCTATTCTTCCCTCCAACTCAGGTCACCGTTTTAGCAAGAAGACAAAGCAATTCTCTTTTTTTTTTCAGTCTTAGGGTCATAAATCACTGAAGCATTTGGGAATGAACTACTAACCCAAACAAAATTTAACATTGTATTTTTGATAACTTCATGGCTAAAGAAGCTCTGCTGTGGCTCAGATAGAGAACAAACTCCCCCTGACTCACACTGTTCAGCTAATGCCTGTCCTCTACTTGCCTTCAGAGCTCCCCGAGAGGAAAGCCTTCTTCCCTTTTTCACTAATCGTGTCTGACGGGTAGTTGGCCAAGTGATCTGTGTGACCATGTCAGGGGTATTCTGAATTAGCCTCTTCACACACAGAGAAAAGCAGATGGAGAAGCAAATACCTTGCTGCCCTGAGCAGTGGGTTATCCTTTGTGCCTGTGCTCAGAACGTACAAAATGCTGCCCTTCCGAGGCGGGTGTATTATTAAACACAATTTTCACAGGAGCAAATGATTATACAAGGTGCAAAGCAGGGGCTACATGAGCAGCTGGATCTGCTCCTGCTTGCTGGAGCACAAAGAAGGTGGAGAGAGTACTTGTTTTCTGCTTGACTTTATTACCTAAATTGCTTTGTCAGGTGAATTAAAGCACAGAGAGAATAAAAATAGAAGAGTTCAGATTGATTTATGGTTTTCTTCACTCTTTCTCACCAAAGTGGAAGACCTATGCTTTGGAGGGATAATATTCACAGCCCTGCTCCAGGAAGAATCTTTTTTCCTCTCCTGTGTCTCTACTTAAGCAATAGTTCAGTAGTTGCTTATGCAAAATAATGAGAAGCAAATTTTCAATTTCTTTTCCTCTCTGAAGAAATATAAACCCAATTTCCTTTCTGAGAAGATTGTCCTAATCACCATCATCTGTTTGTCTCTAGTGCTCCCCACTCTGGTCCTGCTAATGATGATTGGGTAAATGTAGACCACAATGGCAATAAGAATCAGGTGTTTCCCTCTTGGTGGGAAGCCTGTTGTACTGAAATGAAGAGAGTCTGACCTTCAGCCTGGTAGGTACTGTTACCTGGACACTGTTTTGTAGCTGGGTAAGAGGAATCTGAGTTTTGTTTTGGCATTTTCATCTAAGTGGGCTGCCTCTACAGCTTCATTTTCTTCTGTGGCATCATCTGTAATTTCTCTTTTTCTACTGGCAGTACCTATAGCCCATTTTCCTTATTCCACTCCTACTCACCAACTCTGTCTTTACCCTCTTAAAGTAATACCTTGGCTCAGTACAGAGGCTGTGTGCATTTGGGTGGAGACCACAGGTAGCAGGAGCTGGTATATGTTTGCCCAAATGCCCTAGGATTAATCTCCTTATAGAAAACTGAGAAATCATAAAGTGGAAATGAGCCCTAGAACTGAACGAAGGATTGGAGGTGGCTGTTTTTAAGGTGAGTGATGGCACTGCTGAGCCCTGTGGTAGATAAACAGTGTCCTTTGGCTTCTTGGTGTGTAAATTTTTGAGACAGAACAAGGGAGACTGATTTACTTACTCTGTCTTTGAAGAGGTGGTAACATATGACCCTGTGCAAGCTCTGGTGTTCAGCAAAACATGGAGCCACTTCTGAAACTGTGAGCCTGAGTCAGTCCAGTTCTCTTGGTTTTCTTGTAGCTTTGGCCTTGTTTCAATAACTAACTGCACTGTGTGCTCCATTGATCTCAGGAACAATTTGCAACTAGATTAAATCTCTGCTAGCGTAATTGGTGTAAATGCAAGCCTGGCCTAGCATGTGTTGGAGGCAACGTGCTCAGCAGTGCTGTGTGTGGGCTCTGTCTGAGAGCACCTGGAGAAAGTAACATCTGTGCAGCTGTGAGGTGTGGCTGGGGCATATGGAGGTGGGAGCTAACACCACGGTGTCCATCTTCTTCTATCAGCCACTGGAAGTCTTTCAATATCTTGCTTTTGGTTTTGTTTTATAGCTCTCATATTATTATGCCTTTTCATTTTGTGGTACCTTCATGCCCACCTTGACCACAGTGAATGGTATTGAGCAATGGTAGTGCACAGAGGGCTTCCAGAAGCACAGGTGGATGACTTCTGCCAAGCCGAGGAGAATTTTAATTAGTGTTTCTTTGTGATATCTCTAGTACTGTCTATCTAAATCTGTCTGTTGAATCACACTGAGATCTCTCTATGGCGACAGTGAACTCTGATCTTATGAGCACAAGATGTAAAGAGACACACAGCAAAGCAAAAATCAGTTGTTTAGTATCAGGTTTTTTTCCTATCTCTTTGGTAAGAGAAAGACAAACCCTACTTTCCTGTGTCTCAGTGGGGGAGAAAGGACTGGTCACAGAAAGCAGAAGAAGCTGTGCAGCTTCTGGCAATGCTTCCCACGTGTCCCCAGTGTCACCTTCCAGTGAACAAGAGCTAATCATGTCCTGAAAAACAGGGTAAATTGTATTCTCATCTTATCTTCAAAAAAATATTTGAGTCCAGTTCTGTGGTATTCAGGTACTCAGTAAATTATGTTATCCTGCCTGTTTTTACCTGTCATGTAGGCTTAAAAAAAAAAGTTCTTGCACTGTCACTACAGCCATTACAGGTGGCATGACAGCAGCAAGCATGTGAGCCCTTTGTCTTATAGAGAGGAGCTACACTACTTGGGGGATGTGAGCAAGGCATCTACACATGCAGAATTATGCTGTTCCCTTTCTCCTCTTCCTCTCTGTCTTCTCTTCACCTTCTGTTCTCTCCTGAATTCCCTTTTGCTTGAGCAGAAGGGCCCCACCCAGTGACTTCCACACTCAGTAGCAGGGGGTGACTGCGTGCTCACGCGAGGAGCTGCGAAGCCCTGAGATGAACCCTGGCTCAGGGCTGTGCATGGTGCTCATGTTTGGTTTAAGCTACAGATCCAGGAGTCCTCTGTTGTGATCCTCTGGGGCTCTAACCTTGCATTCTGTAAAATCTGGCTTTCAACCTCTGCTTATATTTTTGCTTATTGCAAACATGATTATGGCTGCTTCCTCCTTTTATTTAATCTCTTTCTGTCCCCTGGAGTAGTCTTTCGGTATAGCTTGGAATGAAGGAAAAAAGCTTTGTTCACATTGTTATCTCCTGTCCAAATAGCACGTTTCCAGTGCAGGGATGTCCAACCCAGCTCAGTGGTCCTGTGCCCTGCCAGAGGGGTAGCTATGAAACATCAATGTCTGGCTTAATTGACAAGACTAATCCTCCACTTCAATCTAGCATTGCATTTCACTTCAAAAATATCATGCAGATTTCCATACTATGCAAAAAAACCCTCCACCTGCAAAAACTAGATTGTAGGTATGTATATTTTTCTAGACATAGTAACTATTTTGTATGAGCCACTAATAACTCCATCGGATAATTTTTCTAGGGTAATCTGTAGGATACATAGATGTTTTGTTTGAGGAGCAATGTGGCTAAGTACAGTGATGGATAAAACATGACAAGCAACAGGGCAAGAGGAAATGGCCTCAAGTTGTGTCAGGGGAAGTTTAAGTTGGACATTAGGAAAAATTTCTTCACAGAACAGGTTGCAAAACCCTGGAACAGGCTGCCCAGGGCAGTGGTGGAATCCCCATCCTTGGAGGGGTTTCAAAGCTGTGTAGATGTGGTGTTGAGGGACATAGTGGTGGTATAGCAGTGCTGGGATAATGGTTGGACTTGATCATCTTGAAGCTCTCCTCCAACTAGAATGATTCTATTGTTCTGTGATTATGAACAATTATGAAGTTATCTGGAAAAATCTTTGTTTAGGGGATGGGACTAAGAGGACGGGCATCTATATTATACCTGTCCCATCCCAAGGCCACTCAGGATGGGGGCTCTATGTGCTGGTACAAGGCAAAGAACACAGTTACTGGGTTAAAAATTCAAAGCCAGCTGGCCCAATGTTACTAGATCTGAATGGGATCTCATTCAGTGCAGATCTGCTCCCTACTTATTTCAAAGGCACTGTTTGAAATCCCTTTATGCAAAACTAGGATATGTTACATGTGGGCTGAAGACCTCAGTCATATTACCTGGCCATACTATGGGGACACAGGTTCTCCATGTGGAAAAATCCTTCACAGCAGATTGCTCAAGGAATATGAATGAGACAAGTAGATGTTCTCCACATATTGGTCACCTTGATGGCAGCTGCCACATAGAGGTCTTATGCTTGCCTGTTACCTTATGTGGTGCATGAACTATTTGCTGCAGTATATTTGGCATCTTTTGCAAATTTCCCAATATATCTTAAAATTCAATGTTTCCATTGGCTGGATGTTCACTGTAAACACATTAATCATCCTGAATTCTTCCCGGATGCAGTTGTGGGATATACACTGTTCTGTAGAATTAATGTTTATTCAGATACAAAATTGAAAGAAATGGAAGAACATTTAACTTTGATTAATTAAACTGTATTAATTTAACAGATGGTGTGTTCTGACACTCACCAGGCTTAGGTTTAGGTTTGTGATACTTTAAGGAAGGATCACTGCCTCCATTTTGATATTAATTTTGAATCTTTACACAGTTCACAGGTGTTCAACTCAAGTGTTTTTTTGGGGGTTTTTTGTTTGTGTGGGTTTTTTTTTTTCCCATTTGCTTTGCTTCAACTTATGGTTAGTAAGGACAGATTTAGTCCTGGAATTTGCAGAGGTTTGACACTACTGCCTTATAGATCCTTGGTAAGGAACCACTGTCTCATTGTATGCAAATTTTGGTCTTTAAGTATCAATACAGAAGATTTAGTGACGTGTCTCCTTTTTACTAGTAAAGTATTAATTAGTCTAGGGAACCAGTGCTATACTTTGTTATTTTGAGAGGAACCTTCTGAGAGTTCAAATAGATTTTTTTTTTTTTACTACAAAATTAATTTAGAAAGAAGCAAGACTTTACAGTCTTTCCAGAAGGACCTTTATAACAGATGTTTTCTTGCTGCTTACTTTGACCCACATCTATGCTCACATACTGAAATACTGTGAGGTAAACTATATCTCACATTTAGGTGTATACTTTTGATTCTGTCTGATATAGAAAGAGCTGGTGTTGGACCTCTCTAGGGTGCACTAATCCCCTTTACTTCCAATGACCCGTGCAATGTTATCAAAAATGAGCAGGTTTCATTTATTTATTTAAGACTTTGTCTCCTACTTTTCCCACTGCTGTGGCATCATCCAGTAACCACCTATAATTACAGGCTTTTAGGATTATGCTTATGCAGCCTGAAACTTGCCACATCACTTATGATCTCCAGGAAGCAGAGTCTGCTCTTTGTTATTATTCCTGATCATAATGACTTGCATGGAATAGATTTTAATTGGTGAGAATTCTTTTCTTTTCCTCTCTTCCTGTTCCATGTGAGGTTTCTAGAGAGGACAGAACTGGGACTAGCACTAGCTTGTAAGAACATGTATTAGATGACCTTGTAGGTCACCTGGTCTCACACTCTTCCACCACAGGTTTGCGACTGTCAAGACAGAGGTCTCCATAAGTGGCCATTTATGTCACTTACTTACAATCCTTATCCTGAGCACTCTGGGGAACCCAAGGCTCAGAAGATGGCAGGTTTCTTACACATTCACCATACACTTTTTGAATAACAGATTCATTAACCACTCATGTATAGGAAAACAAGGTAATAAAGGTATCACTAGGGAGAATGTAAGGATAAAGTAATACATTGGCTTAGAACTATGGATTTGCAGTAAAGAACAGTGTTATATAAAGCAAAAAAAATGCATCAGGGACTCTCTTGAGCTAATACTCAAGCCTCTAAAACGTGCCTGGGCTTACTGTGCTTGATCTTATGGCTCCTTCCTGCACCCTCTCTTCAAGGGGCTGGTGTGACCTGCTCCTCCAGTTGCCCAGGATAGCACATCCCAGCCTTGTTCACTTGCCCTCTGCCTCTTACCTTGCTCATCTCATCAGACTGTGACAGTCTGCACTCTCTGCTCATGGAGAAACATCTATCACTTCACTTAATTAGTCCATTTCTGGTTTTCTGCTCCAGGCTGCTTTACCCTTTCTTTTCAGCTTCTTAAAACTCAGTGGCACTACTCAATACTTCTCATGATATAGAAGTTATAAGCAGTTCTAGCATCTTTCAAGATTTATGACATTTAGCTTGCTTTGAGCTCTTCACAGAATTTACAAATGACACAAACACAAAAAAACCCAAAACCCTAAACACTCAAACACCCTTATTGTGAGCTGGGTTGAACAATGCTCTGCACATCCTTTCCTATATTTAGGAGAACCCTTCAGGGCCCCCTTCTTTAAGCTGGTCTTATGGGGTTGGATAGATTCTGTTGCAGGCAGGAAAGCTGCTCAAATTTCGACTAAACCTGGCCCTCAGAGTTGCTTAGTAACTATGAGTGGTTTCCCAGGCACAGCTTCCAAGTGCCAACTGTGAAGTCAAGAATGCTGCACCTCTAAAACAACCCACAGCTTGAAAAGCACTGTGGCTCTTACAATGAAGTAGCAAATGTCACTGCTGAATTTCAACCAGTGCTTATTTTGCAACTTGTGCCCTGAAATGAATATATATTCATCTCTCTCTGTGATAGAGGGTGTTTACTTGTTTTAGCTTATGTTACTTTGGAAGGCATGTTGTGGGACAGAAAACATTGCCGTTATAAACTGGGATTACAGTGGGGCAATGGGACTTGAGTATATTAACATAGGCTAAAAATAATAAAATAGGATTAAAAAAAAAAATAAACTAAGCGTTCACTTTAGAATTTGGTGATGTTTTTTTTTTTCTGGGTATTTCCAAAGGTTTCTTAAGGTTTCAACCTTAAGAAGGTTTCAACCTGTCCAGTTCTCCAGTACTTAAGCCTCATTAAGGAAGAAGGGGAAAAACCCCAATGTGAGTACAGAGTTAAAAGATAAAAACTGGAGGAAAGTCAGAAGAGAAAATGGGCAGTGCTTAGCTTTTGTCAGAACTGGAATTAGCATCTGAGGCAGATCTTATATAAGTGAGAATGGATCTGTCGGTAGGATTACTTAAAATTATTAGGATTAATTATCTGAAATGAGTAAGAAATTGGTGTGTAATGAAAATTCTGCTATCTACTGAGTGGCTTAGAATTTTAGGCAGGTGAAGCAACACAGTTGCTGAAGGAAGTTAGGAAGACCATGATAGAAATAATTTCAATATTTTGGTGCTTTTTTCTCTAAATGAAGACAGGAGCTAATAATTTGGACAAGTCCACCTGATAAACTAGGGAATTGTGTGATTTCTTAACCTCTCCCATGCAGACAGCTAAATAATTCTGCATAGGTGCCAAAATCTGACAGCACCACATTGCTGTTCTTATGTTAAAATGCATCTCTCACAGGATGCGAGACTGACAGGGATGCTATGAAGGCACTGCAAGGGTGAGAAATGAAGCTATAATGAGGAAACGCAACTCTTAAAATACGTTATCTTGCATTGTATATTGAAAAAAAAGAAAAAAGCTCAAAGAAGTATGTTTGAACCACATCAGTGTGATTCTATTTTGTTATGAGGAGACCTCTAAGGAATTCTCTTTTATTCCATCTTTCCCTTTTTTTTTTTTTTTTTTTTCTTCTCCCCCTCCTCCTCCTTTTGTAGGAACTAAACTACTGATTCAATAGGTGTCATTTGTGCCATAAGTGACTATTCACCACCAAGTGATGCAGGACAGGACTAAGCAGCCTTAGCTGCATGTAGGTAATTCTCTCATCAGCATGCTCAGGTGACCCTGCTGAAAGCAGCACTGGGGAAAGCCAGGAGGTCCCCACAGCAGCTGAACCTCAGGGCTCTGCAGAAGGTGGTGATACAGCTTGTTAGGTTGCTCTGGATTTATATGAATGTATAGTGTGTCCCCCAGATATGTGCACTGATCTTTAACAAGGACTGTGCTAAGGGGCTGTGGCTATAGATCAGTTTTTCAGTATTAGATACCACACATCTTGATGAATGTGAACTGTCAGTGCACTCAGTTGTTGGGTTGGGGTTTCTTTGCTGTCGTTGTTTTGTTTTGTTTTTTTAAATCAGCAACAAGCACGATGAATGGTTCAGCCTGTGCTACAACAGCGTGGTTTTGAACCAGGGAGATTTCACCACTATCGCTACCCAAAAGCACAGTCTGAGCAGCTCTCAGTACAGATATTTTGTTTCAGATATTTACATGGCATGGCTATGTAAGCCCATAAAACTTCCAAAATACAGATATAAACCCCTCAATTGCCTGGAGCCTGGGCCAAGTTCCTGTTGGGTAATAGAATTCTGTCTATTTAAAATTCACACGTCAATGTTCAGTTTGATATTGATTGGACTCTTCTTCACTTTCTTGTACTAAACCATCTGTGTGCTTTTAGACAGTCACTGCAGTTTATCTTTCAGGTAGTTGCATTTCAGTCCCTGATGCAGAGACTGGATCAGAGACATCTAGGCTGCTTCAGTGCCATCAGCAGTTGAAGTGGCTCCTTAACTGCCTGATGAAGGCTGCCTCCCACTCCAGGTCCCAGGAGCAGCTGCTCCTCTTCCTCGACTGGGGAGGTCGCCTCTGCAAAGTGACCTGATCTCTGCCAGATCCACTCTAGAAAATGGCTGAGATTGATTTATTTATTTTAAAAAATTAAATAAAATTGGCATCAATTCATTTGGCATCAAACCCCTTTAGAAACATGGCCTGGAAGGAACCTTGTGCATTAAACTAAATTCTGTGCCTTACTAACTTGGCAACCGTAGCCTATAAAATTATGCTGTCCCATCCTAAGCTGTGGTCAGCTGCATTGCTCCCATTACTCCTTTTGAAAAGCTGTTCCAGACTCTTGCTATTTTAGTGGTGCAAACTGACCTCGGGAGGCCTCAAATGGCAATCAGATCGCTTGCTTTTGGACTATCTCCACCTCTGCGATTTAATATTCCAAGAGAATA
>JANHGN010009711.1:94597-124279 GCA_024605025.1 Megaceryle maxima
GGGAGGCCTCAAATGGCAATCAGATCGCTTGCTTTTGGACTATCTCCACCTCTGCGATTTAATATTCCAAGAGAATATGCTTAACATGAATGTGAACTTTGCTGCAAAAGCAATACATGGCTGAAAGGTCCCAGACAGCCTCTTGGAAAGGTCCTCAAATGCTTAGTTGGGGAGGGGAAAAGATATAGTTTTGGTTTTTTTTTTTTTCCCCTTTTATCCTGAACTTTCCATGAAGCAGTCCAGTAAAAGTTTTCCACCAGCTTCAGGTAATTCATTACATGAAGAAGAAAAGTAAGATTGAAAACCTCTCTTTCTTTGAGGAATATATTGCTGATGAACAGCTGCTGAAAAGCTCCAATGCACAATTACAGGTAGAGAGTCCTGGATCCAACTGTAATTGAAGTTCTTTTGACCTTAGGGTAGATCTTTGGTAGTAGTGGTTTATTCCAGCTTGCTTTACCTTGCATGCCTGTAATGCCCACTGGGTACAGGGAAGGAACCCTCTCATGTAAACTCTCTTGTATACTCTTCCTTTTTGTAATTAGTGTGAGTCAACAACACTCACAAGGATCTGCTCAAGCCACTTGATACTGTGCTCTGCTTTGTTTGTGCTGTTGTTACTTGGAGTCCTTCTTGAGCAGGAGATAATTATCAAGAAAATAAATACAGCTACCTATCAACGTGCTGTGCCCCTGGTTGCCTTTGCCTGAAAGCTCTGTCCGTATTCTGTCTAACCATGGAGAACTCTGCTGCAAAAACATGGTCACCTGCCCATTCCAAGTTGCCAAAAGCTCTCCTCATGTTGGATGAGTTGCCCTCCATAGAGGTCTTTCTCCTTTAGCTACAGAAAGAACCAGCCCCCTGTTGTACATCTCGGGTAGCTTTAATCAAACAATATAATTAATAAGGATGTGATTCATCCTATGTAAGAATCCCTTATGTTTAAAATTTGTTGCACATCTTCTCTATTAGTGGACTGCATCTAGCAACACAAGTGCTCTAGTGTTTAAAGCTTTAGGTGCATTTAATTTACTGGGGTTTAAGCCCTTTTATTTAAGGTGTAAACCAAGGAGAGAAAAACCATGCAGCCCATCCACTCAGATAAGAAATTTAGACATGTAGTCCAAGAGGACCATGTATATTATTTTAATAATAATAGCTATGACATTTTCAGTGTTCTCTTCTCTATTTACCTTGCAATAGATCTTGGTTCTTAAATATTAACAGTGGGTGTAAATACTGAAGATTTGCAGGCGCTGAAATAGCTGCAAAAGTAAAATATCTAGTGACATTCAGAGCAAACTGTCAGCTCCTCTTTCCAGGCCAGATATTTGCTTTCTACATTTTATAGCATTTGTAAAAATAAACAAGCAACTATACATGAAAGAAACATGTAGCAAGATGCAAAATAACACAAAACAAAAGAAAAGGGGGGGGAAAGGGAGGCAGAAAGGGAAGAAGGCATAGGAAGCAGCCGAGAGAAAACTGCTGGTTCACAGATTTAGCAACCTGTCTACTTCTGAAGGAATTTCTTGATCTGTGCTCTCAACAGCAGAGTTCAAAATAAGCATCACGTGCCAGGCTACATGACAGAGCTGTTCGAACAGGGTGAGGTGAATTGTCTCTGTTCAAGCAATTGAAATAACATTTATTTGTATTTCTTTAATTCTTGGATTATCCTGCTATATACAACATACTAATGCTTCTATAGAATAAAAAAAAAGTAATCAAAGATGCCTTATAATGCCTTGATTGATGATCCTGATAGGGCAGCTGCCCTGTGCTGGAATATACTCCGCTATGTTGCGGACAACCTAGAACTAGACAGAAAAATATCACAAGTTTGGGGGTTTTTTTTCCTGGCAGAAAATAAAATTGTGAAATATTACCTGAACTTTTGTTTTGTTTAGTTGAGATGTATTAAAAAAACCAAACCAACAACAACAAACAAAGCCCCCAGTTAATGGCTATAAAATAGCTCATTTAAGCCATACCCTGATGAAGAGAAACTAAAGGTTGGATTATTGTATGAAGATTGCTTCACAGCAAGGTAAAAGTGTAGCTAACAATGCTAATGTGAACTATCTGAAGGCCCATTTTGTGCCTTTTGCTGTGAACAAAACCCATGAAAGGCAATTCCAAAGCCTGATATAGGAGACAATAGAATCGTAATTCCATCTGTAGTCTCAGTTAATGGCTCGTGATGATTGTATGTGTTGCCACAGTGATGAGGATGTTTGTCTAGTGTACACAACCATCATAAACCTCAGGCTGGAAGTTGACTGTCTTCCAGTTCCAAACCAGTAACTTATTTGCTGAGTTGGCAAGAGGGGTAGCATTTACAAAAACTGACCTGGCTTCAAAAAATACTCTCATGGTTGATGTGTCCTGTTGGGGTCCTGTTGAGACCCTGAGCACAGCTCAGGGGGAAAAAAAAAGAAAAAGGTATTTGTGTCACTGGCACATTGGATGAAATTCTGTAAGGTTTAAATTCTGTCACCACTTTTTAATGAGAATATTTCTCTAGAAAAAAAATTGAGAGGACAATCTAAAATATTTTGTCTGCCAAGGAGCTAAAAAAAAAAAGAGGGATTACTTACTAAGTTACTAATTATTCTAAAAACATGCAAAAAAAAAATCCATTATAATGAAAGCATCAACAAGATTTTGAAAATTTTAAAATTTTCTCAATACATATCTGAAAACTATTGAGAGACTGGATGCTTTTAGGTAGGTTAAAATCCTGTGGAAGATAGTAATTCTGAGCACCCCATAAACCAAAGGCCATTGAAATGGAAATGGACCACCACTAGTAAATGGTGAATTTTCCAGATAGATTTGGATTGGAGCAAAAATGGTGCAAATATCTAAACTACACCAGATGTTTCTGGATAAATCTATCCTAATGAACATGAATAACTGCGCTGATAGGTAAGCACAAATGTACTTTGAAGAACTTCACTTCAATTTGCTGATTTTGGCAAGTAAAATACACTAATGAAACAAGTGTGTGCTTGCCCCTTAAAGTTAGCATCACTTTTAATAAAATGTGGCATCTTCTCTTCACGCAGCAGTCAGCTCTCTTCCTCCCAATCTCCTTTTTGATGAAGCTGTTCTTTCATATATTGCTTTAAATTATTCCCTCTTTCACCATCGGAGCCGAGGCAATGAAATATGTCAAAAAGATGACTAGAGCCCAACAGGTCCTAACTTAAGATCTTCTGCTCTGCTATACCAATATAACTTAAATACTGAATAAACTTTCCTTTTTTAAAGAAGATTTTTATTTTATTATAAGGAGGAGTAGAGGATCAGAAATCCCTTGATATTGTCAGTGCTCAATCCCATTGAATAGACCCTATGGACTTCCCTAATTATTCACAAAGCATTTTGAGCAGATGTCCACAAAATGAATTATCTGTTGTCTGCCAAAAACTACTTCTGGCAGGCAGTGCATCAGGTAAATAAAATGAGAGGTTGAAAACATGAATAAAACATGAATAGAACAGCTTAGGGCATTTTGATCCTCACAAATTCAGAAGCACCAATTGACTTTATAGAAGTGCAGAAGGTAGGGTAGGGCTACCACATGAAAATACGTTGAAAGGATTCAGCTGTGGAAGAGAAGCTCTTAACAAGCATCTCCTTGTGTTAGTGGCACTATCACTGTGCCAAGTAACAGAAAACACTTCAGGGTTTGGGATGGCAGCAGTTTTCAGCATCTACCAAGGGAGAGAGAGAATCTGGACTTCCCACATCCGTCTCAGCCCTGTAAATCATATGGGCAAGCATCTTGGATTCTTAAATTTATCAGAAGTTACAAATACCTGTAACTCTTACTATTCTGCCATTGGCAAGAACATCCCTATATAATTTAGCCTTAGTTTGACAATCCCATGAAAAATATTTCATCTCTTTCCTGTCCTATTAGGAATATGCATGATGCTTTCCTAATTAAAGCAGGCTGTTCTACACCATTAACATCATGAAAACATAGCCTCTACAAAAAGGCTGAATGTTGCAATTAGTAAATTTGCAAATCGAAATGCTATTCAAGAAGTGAATTTTAGGTTTTAATACAATTGGTCTCTGTTAGCATATATAGTTCTGAGATCCCATTTTTAAAACTGCCTGTATGGCATTGTTTCAGGAAGCTTGATATAGAATCAAACCAAGGAAAATATCAATTATTCAAGAAGAGGGGGTTCCCAAAGACTTTGTGTCAAGTTAGTGTGTACTATGTTCTATACTCTTTCATTGAATAATAAAAACTTTATAGTAGTTTAGGAAGAGTATTGTCCTATATCCATACCAAAATGTTATCATGTTGGACAAAATGCACTCAGTTTCAAAGAGAAAGAACCCATAAGGTGGGAACATCAGTGAGGATGGTAAATCTAAATATCAAGAAATATAAATATATAACTTTGACATCTGGAAAAGGTTGCCGTGTAAGTGGTAGAGGAAAAGATGGCGTGACAGAATGATTTGAAAATTATGATTAAAAGAAATGAATGGGTAGGTAAGTAACTTCAGAAACAATAGACCAGATTTATTCATAGCAGTTTCATTAAAAGCAGTGATAAATTAATGCTAGGCAGAAGTCTGCATCTTTGCAATGGTTTTGACCTATTCAGTGGAACCATTGTAGTTACTAATTCATACAGGATTATACATCATTGGGGTGCCCAATTATAACAGATGAGTTTCAGAAATGGCAGTGTTCTCTTTCCTTCAGGGATCTGTAATTTATTCCATTACCTTGAACTTGTATTTGCAAATTTTATTTTGGCATATTGCATAATTTCTCTTAAGTCCTGCTATCTTTGGTTCATACTGTATATGTGAAGGAAACGTGTTGAGAGGATGAAAAATATGAGGAAGGATTGCCATTTTAATACATCTGACTTGTCCATGAGGAGACAATAGAAGCTTTACAGCCTCAATAAATCCACTTTAATATATGTAAAGAGTTCAGAAAAAAAATTATTCTATCCATTGTCTTCATGAAAGCAATAGCAGCGTGGCCTTCATTAGAAAGGCTAGGTTTAGTTTATTTACCAAAGAAATCTGATGGTTTATTTTGTTTTGCAGGGATAGCTTCCCTTGCCATGTTTTATTCCACTAAAATATTTCCTTACTGCATTAATTTGTGTGATTTTGTACGCATAAGCTGCTAGCAAAGTATCCACAGTTTCAGAAGTGTGGCCTATGGCATGTTTCCCTGCACTTTGAAATTTCCAACGTAGAAGCCAATCTTAAATTTGGCTAATGGTTTTTCTTTCTATGTGTTGACCCTTAAAGCTGATGAGATATTAGGTTAATAAGTGTTTGATGAAAAGAATAATCTATTTATACAGAATCAATAAAGTGTTGCCATGGGAAACCTGAAGCTCTCAAAAGGAGGTTTCTTAGAACAGAGTATTTTCTGGGGGAGAGAATGGCTCATTTGGTTCTTTCCGACTGTTGCTGTCTCATTGCCTTGGTTCATGTTGTGCTCAACCCTGCCTGCTTCAGGGGAGGAACTCTCCTCATGTAGATCACCAAGCAGCAGAAACTGGAAAAATTACTTGCTAGCATGCCCCATAAATGTTACAGAGGATGGATAAAAGAGCAGCCATGCAACAACCTAACCTAGGGAAAAAGATCTGTAGAGGTGTTGCCTTTGGAGGACCTCCAAGTATGCTGGAGAATTTTGTAGGGGGTATGCTAGCTATGGGGTTATGCAGCTAGCTTACAGGGCAGAAAAGATGATGGTGATATGGTTGTCTTGCTGGAACTCAGAGAAAGACTGTTCTTTCTCTTAGCTTTGTTTTGAGTATAACATTGCACATGTTATTTCACAGAATGTTAGGGGTTGGAAGGGACCTCCAAAGATCATCAAGTCCAACCCCCCTGCCAGAGCAGGAAAAAACTAGGGCAGATCATACAGAAATGTATCCAGACAGGTCTTGAAAGTCTCCAGAGAAGAAGACTCCACAACTTCTCTGGAGAGGCTGTTCCAGGGCTCTGTAACCTTTACAGTTAAGAAGTTCTTCCTCATGTTGAGGTGGAACTTCCTGTACTTGAGCTTGAATCCATAGCCCTTCATCCTATCACAGGGCACAAGTTAAAAGAGGTTGTCCCTGCCTTCTTGATACCCATCCCTCATGTATTTATAGACATGGACTAGCTCCCCTCTTAGCCTTCTCCTCTCCAAACTAAAAAGCCCCAGGTCTCTCAGCCTTTCCTCTTAAGGCAGGTGATCCAGTCCCTTCATCATCCTTGTAGCCTCCGTTGGACTCTCTCCAGTAGATCTCTGTCCCTCTTGAACTGGGGAGCCCAGAACTGGATGCAATACTCCATGTGAGGTCTCACTAGGGCAGAGTAGAGGGGGAGGAGAACCTCCCTCGATCTGCTGGCCACGCTCTTCTTTATGCACCCCAGGATCCCATTGGCCTTCCTGGCCACAAGGGCACATTGTTGTCCCATGGAGAACTTGTCTATCAGGACTTCAGGGTCCTTCTCCATGGAGCTACTCTCTAGCAGATTGCCTCCTTTCATTTGCGCTTGGATGGTCTCAACTCTAGAATGTGCCTGAAAGTACATTTATACCTTTTCCCAGGGTTTGGGGAGGTTATTAATATCTATAATATGTGACAGTATGTTCTTCCATTACTACAGCCAACAATTTGCCACCAGCCCCTAGAAACCGCCTGATGATAAATCAGGGAGCTCTTTCTTAAAGAATCCCATGGGATTTTTCATACGGGGTCAGCAAGCCTTTTAGGTACCTAAGCAATACAAGAAGTAGTTTTGTCCCAACCTTTTCTGCCTTCATACAAAGGCAAGGCAGCTAGATTGTAAGCCTGGTGTGAGGACATGGTTTGTGCTACTGTGCGTTTTGTGTAATATGAACTGAAGGTGTCAGTCATGATGTCGCTGCCTCACTACTCTCGCTGCCTCTGAATTCGGTTTACAATGAAATGAATTGGAACAAAGCCAAAGATAACCCTGAATGTCAGAAATGGTATTTTTAAAGTGATTCTATATGCACAGGCAGCCAAAGAAGTTCAGTCCCTCTTCAAAGTCATGATGTAAGTATTGTAATGCAGATTACATCGATTTGCAACCGGTTACTGACAGCTAGCAGGAATCTTTTAAAGATTCTCCACAGTACCCATAGAATAAAAAGCTCCCTGCGTGAAAGAGAAGCTGTATTTTCATGCAGATGATCCATCGTAAAAATAGTATCAGTGTTATCATACATGCAAGGAAAAATTCAATTTGGTATAATATATTTTAGGACTATGAGAGGATTCAGCTTGTAGCAGAAACACCACCTACATTTAAGCACATAAACAATGCCACTGACTCAAATGCATCCTTAAGCACTTGCTGGTTATTTTGTAGTAATTAATTTACTGCAGGGAGGCAATAGAAATGCTGACTTGCAATACACAGACAGTACGTTTGCTGTGGTTCCGAACTATCCTTGCGCAGGACTGGTATGCAGGTGTATGATGAATGAGAGTTGACAAGATTCTACAATAAATACTTGAAATACCAAAGCAGTGACTAGTGAAGCACAAAAGAAGTACTGTACTGGGCCATAACTCAAACCAGCATTCCATTTACAAATATAATAAGAGGAATAGAAGAGATTAACTTTCCTAGGAAATTACAGTTTGTGAGCGTAAGCGCGTGTTTTTGTGAAGTTCGGTTTCCTACAGGCTTTATGTTTCTACATCCAAGTTATCAGAATAATTTTAGATTGCAGCTCCATTTGGTAATGTTATGGCACTGTACACAGTGCTCCCAGGGAGAGCTTCCCACTGGGGACTTTGGTTTTTTCAGAGATGTCTGTGTTTTTCAAGCTTAACTGCAATACAAACGCTGTAAACTGCAGTGAGTGCTCCTGTCTTTTATCTGCGTGCAAAGGCACCCGCAAGCCTTTGGGATTACACCTGGACAGTGGCCACAGCCTTAGGCACAGATTGGCAAAGGGAAGGAATCTTCAGAGTCTGGTTTTGTATGGAGGAGGTGAAAGTGATTTAGGTACAATTTGCTCTTTGGCCAACACCATAATATATGTTCTGTCCTCTCTAGCTCCTTGTTCTAGGAGGACTAAAGTGATGCAACGCGCAGCCTTCCTACAAATGGTATGCTTTGCTGCTGGAGAGAATTGCCTGAGTAGCCAAAGTTGCTTTACTTTCTGATGCTATAGATAAAAGTTCAGTGAGCGCTCACCACTAGGATCTGTTTCTTTCCTGTTACATGGGTACAAATGGATATAAGGTTAAGAGATTTGCCAGCCATCACAGTAGAGACTAAAATGTTGTGTCTTCCAAGTCCCCAGGTGACCCTGCAGCTCTTGTGGTTTTCCTCCTTCCAGCTGAAGCCTCACAGCCTAATAACCCTTTCTCAGATGAAAAACCCCAAAGAACCAGAAACCAAAGCAAAAGTAGCAAAGAAATCACATTATTCAAGTGATGTTTAATGCAAAATAATGAAATAAAATGTGATTATGAAAGGAAAAGGAAGAAAACAAAGTCACTGTTCTGCTTCTTCCTTCCTCTTCGGGAACTTCTGCTCAGTGTCCAAGTTCCACAGAGGTGTTTACAACAACCATCATTAAAAGTTGCTATCGCACCTCTGACAGCTTTATTTTCTGTGTGTGTGCTCGTAGCTTATCAAAGTTAGGGCAAAACACTGTGAGAAATCTCCTTTGTTTCCAGTTGCAGATCCAGGAGCAGAAAGTAGAGCTTGCTACGGCTGTAATTGCTGCCTTGGATTTCATCTGGCCACTTGCTAGCATTATTCACACGACAGCTTTATTGCATTTTGAGATCTGATTATTAACTGTCACGAAAGCCTCGGTACCATGAAGGAGGAGTGACATCCCCAAAGCTAAACATGGAGAAGCTGTCACCTAGAAGACAACATCGTTCTTCTGCTCAAATAACACAGCTGTTTATAATGGCACTGTGGTGGTCCCTGGTCGCAGCAATGCGAATAGATGTCGGAGTCTTGACTGGTGCTGGATTGGAGGTGTGTGGCACCAAGGTGCGTGTACTGGTAAGGTGAGAGTGTGTATTTTCTCTGAGTAGGTTTAACCAGCTGTTGGCAGAAGAAATGTTACGGTTGCATTTTATATCCGAGTACATGGAATAAAGGAAAGCCACAAGAGGAAGAGTTCTGCTTATGAAGGAAGCTGTAGCAATGTGCATTGTCACCCATGGGGACTATTTTGCCTTGTACCACATAGACCAGTTAAGATCACAAAAAGCACCAGTGCTACGTGTTGAAACAGCTTGAGATTTCCTTACATTTTCAAATTATTTTGCACAAATCTTCCATATTTTATTTTTTCATATTGCAAGAAGACTTCCATTATCTCACATTTTCTGTTTTCTGTTAAAAATAATCAAATATAATTTTTTAATGAATCTACTTTTATAATTGCATATAAAGCTGATAATTGGGATTTGGCTTAACTCCACTAAAAAGAGAGGGCACAAAAAAAAAAAAGAAATAATAAAAATAATTTGACCAACTCAAGGCTCTGGGACACTGTAGACGCCAGTTGTGCTTCTGTGCTGAGCACTTGCATGACTTAAAATCCAAACAAGAGGTCCTTCATGTGGTGGACCACATCTACATTGCTAATAGAGCTGTTCACTGTAATAGATTGGAGGAAATGAGGTAAAACATTATCACTAATCTTCGTGCTAACTGCATTAACTCAAAGGATGTATTTATAAAGGCAAGGGAGGATGTTCCCAAAAAGATTTATTCAACAGTGAAGTTTTGTTGTTTTGTTTTGTTTTTTTTTTCTCCATTAATGAACTTCTAATTTTCAAAGTTCTTGCAGTTTAATTGGAGATAGTGAAATCCAGGAGAAATAATTATAAACATGACTACACAGGCAATATTATTTAGCACAAAATGCAGCTGGTTTGGGCTAGTAATTTAACCAGCAAAGAAAATTCAAATAAAATTAACCTCCATTGGCAAATGTGAAAAAGATAATAAGGGAATTTTGAACAAGGTTTCAAAGGTTTACTCTGAATACTATTGAGAAGAGCATAAATAAATGAAGCATGAACAGCTTGCCAACTAAAACTGAGTAGCCTTATAGAAGTTTAGGGGTCTTTTTCAAGGAAAGGAAAGAATTTAATGTCTGAAGTCGAAGTTAGACTCAATCAATATATCTAGGGCTCTTGAGAAATTTTGAAAATAGTTTCCTACTTGTAGTGATTTAGGGCAGTCAGGCATATAAAAAGATTGAATCGGTTGTGAGAAATCAATGACCTTCCCCCCCCCCAAGATTCTCACTGAAATGAAAACTTGTCAATTACAACAGGAGTTTTGATAAGGCCAGCAGGAGAAGGATGTTCCAGACTCAAAGAAACAGCGGGTGAAGTGTAATATCTATTATTTTTTTGTGTGCCATTAGGGTGTGAGACAGGCCTGCTGAACATCTTATCTTAAGACTCCAGAATACTTCCCCCGTGGCAGATTAGCAGTGGTGATACAAAGCAAATAAGCAGAGCTTACGCATGCATGTGATAATCACTCTCCATCTACTGGTGACATCTGCAGACATCTACCTCTCTGCTCAGCAGGTAACTGCAACACTGCTTCATTGCAGCCTTTCAAACCTCCCTTTGGACATGATGTGACAAAAAATAGGATAATGGGTATGTTTGCTTATGCTCTGAAAGCACCAGTTAACAGGAGGATTGCTATTTTCTTACCATCACCACAGTGATCTACATTTTGTCGTGCTAAACGCTAAGGTTGCTGGTTCATGGGGCTGTGTCTACGCCAGCAGGTAGGGAGGATGACCAGGAGGGGTTCCATTGCTGGCATGGGGGATATTTCTGGAGTCCTTTAGGCAAAGCAGGGCCAGGCTCATTGCGTGGGTTGAATGCCTGTTTTCTGATGGTGTACATTAGGTGTGCTTCTATGGGGACATTTAGAAACATAGAAATGTCTGGGTTGGAAGGGATCTCTAGAGGTCATCTCGTCCAAGCCTCTTGCTGAGAGCAAGGACATCTTCATTTTCCAGTTTATTTTCAGCTGAGCGGAACCAGTTTGTGCAATGTGAGAGCGCTCCACAATGTGAAATGATGTGTGATTTGGGGAGCAAGGGGGGATTCACTTTGGTCAGTGCAAAAAGTAGGTACTGGCTTACGGGGTGGAAAGCACTGAGGTGGTCAGGTCAAAACAAGGAACGCAGGTTACCCCAGCACTGCACAGCCCTTTCCCAACCCTCTCCACCTCTTCTACACTCCTCTGCTTTCCAGTTTAGGTATCTTGTTTGGGGCTGCATCCTTCCTTGGCTTGCTGCTATGGGCCACTTGCCACAATCTCTCTTGTAGGGATCTGAGAGAGCAGCCAAGCTGGTGCAAGGCTGGGGATGAACCTACAGGACCTCAATATAACCAGAGGTAGAATGGGCCCCCCCAAAACACTGATTGCTGTGGCTTTGTGCAAGCACTCAGTGATTCCTCCTAAAGGGAAAGTGCATTCCCTCTTTCTCTCGCCTTCCAAAAGCAGTGTTTCAGAGAAAAGCCAAACATCTGTGCTTACAGGATCTCACAGAGATTCCTAAAAGCTGATAATAAGTTTTGACAGTCATGTCATAATTGTTAACAATGGTATTGGAGATGTGTCAACAACCTCAATGCTCTCTCACTGCTTCTCTGGGTGAGAGGAGTTGCTCTATGGCTGTAAGTCTGCAAACCAAATTTGACATAAGGGATGTTTCGTACAAGAGGAAATATAAAGCAATGTGTTGTATTGTGCCAGATTACACAGTAGCTTTGAAGGATGAAGTCATGAAAGAGAAGAGACTACAGTGACCACATTAATACTTGCTCTTTCTGTTCTTTGTGCATTCAAACTTATTATGTAGTTAGAGCTTTTAGGAGTCAAATGGAACTGCTCAGTGTAAAGGTTTGTCACTGGGTATTCAGTCTGGTCCTCTTATTTACTGCTGGTGGAGCCAGGAGTGATTGATTCAAGTTTGTTGATGAGATCTTACCCTCAGAAAATCCATTGCCTGTTCTCGTACAGAGAAAAGTTTCTAAAAGTGTAATTTGGAGCTCCTTGTACTCCTCTCCTGTACAGCTATTTGTCCTGGTTAACATGCACCCAATAATGTGACTGTCAGAATAAATCACAGCAAATGACGCTTTTCCGTATGGGTGTCACGAGTTTTGAAGCTCAAGGTTCTGGGATTTTTCAGGCGATGGAGAGGGCTGGCTCCTTCTGAAATTTGTTGACCCTCAGACTGCCATAACTTAGCAACCTTCACTACAAAAGGAATCAAAATACAAATCAGCAGTGTAAAATATGAGAACTATGTCCTTTTTGCCTGTATTTGTAATTCCTTTTCAATGGTTCTATCAGAGCTCAAATAAGCAAACCCACACAGATTTCTACAGGATCTGTTAATGATTATAGACTGTTACTTACCTTATCATGGAAGCTGTCAATAGACCTAGTTAATGAATTCTTTCTTTCTTTTTTTTTTAAATTTTCTGTCATGTGAATTTTAATTAACAGTTTATTAACTCACAGCCCAATTCCCCAGAGGTCTCTGTAGAATTCAGGAAGATATATTATGCATATGTTCATGTTTTCTCCTAAATTTAGATAATTTCTGGCCCAGAATTATTACATCAATTTCACAGCACTGCAGATCCAACCCTGACTGCTCCAATTATCTGCCTACCTCAGACTATAGCAGCCATAACTTCAAGCCATCATAAAAAAGTTTATTAATTTAGCTTCACTGAGTGCCAAGCATTTTACTGCAGTGCAACAGAAAGCGATCTGCCACGTCAGAAACCTTCAGCTATTTTTCTCTCAGCTTGGCTTTCTAAAAGGACTTCCTAAAATTTGCAAGGATTGAATAGTGGGTCCAATTCAGAATCCACATGGAAGCCTCCCTAAATCCCTGCAAGAACAAACAAGTGGTTAAGGCAAGAAGCTGCTATTTTCTGAGCCCCAGAAAAGCGAGGCTTGGCTGGGGGCTGCAGCAACACTCTGGTTTTCTTCTTTTAATTTCTAAGGGCTGTGAGTTTGGTTGTTTACACACTTATTGGTGCATGCTGTTTCCCCTTGAGCAGGTTTTTGTTAGTAACTCTGATAGCAATAGCTGAACAGAAACTTCTAAGCTTGCTCTTAACCATATTTTTCCCAAGATTTCTCACAGTGCTGATATCCTGAACAGGGGATCCACCTGACTTTCAGGTAAAATGCGTCACCAACATTGGCCAAACTTCAACTGATTATTGTGCCCTGGAATCATACGGTCACCTGGGGAGCCTGAGAGCCTGGAAGGAAGGAAGGATCAAAGGTGCAGTAAAAAGAGATGCCACAGAATAGATAAATGTGATTATCTATTGACCATCATATCAGAGAGTCCTCCTCAGTGGAGGAGCTGGGGAGCACCAACCTGAGCTGCTGCAGGTCCAAGCCTGAGTGGGAGAACACAGGGGAGAGGAAGGCACTAGCTCAGACAAGACGAGCTACCCACCCAGGAGAGGAATCACAAGAGGCAGGGAGAGCTCTCCTAGGGTAGGTCAGTCTTGGACTTCAGGGGCTTGTAATACTTGGTTGGATCTAACCAGACCAATGTGTGTCCAGCACGGTTCTCATTCTGCATCAGTCAGAAAATCTCAGACAGAAAATCTCACAGGGATTTCCTCTGGCAGCAAGGCTTGGGTTTGCAATGCAAATACCCTCTTTCAATAGGATTGCTTTGTTTGCAGTAAGAAAATTTTCTTATGTTTGGGATAGATTCTGTACTTACCGAAGTGCTGAGGTAAAACAAAATTCCCTGAGATCATGCTAAGTCTGGCTGCTGCAGCAAAAGCAGCTGTTACAACTAAGCCTGCTTTGCAACTCTGATGCCCACTAGTTCTTTCAGATGCAAAGGTTCTGATGTGCTCTTTGAAAATGTTAGTTGTCATGAGTGTTATGATACAATTACACTGATCGCTTGTCAGTTTATATTACTGCTGGTCAAATATCTGAAACCCCAAATTCAAAGCCTGTCTTTGAATTACAGAAGACAGCTGCCAAAACTGGCAGCTTAAATATCAGAACTTCATTAGCTGTGCATCAGCCTCCAGCAGATGCCAAGAGCGGAGGAAGCACTCCCGCAGAGCCAGGCAGGAACGCTGCAGCCAGGGCAGCGCTCTGGGGACCTGAGGATCTCCTGAGCACGTCCCCCCGAGACTGCCAAGCCCCGTACGGGGAATGTTGACTAACTGGGAGCAGGTTTGATTTTCTTCAGTGCTTTGAGAAGTCACGCGCAAACCCCCAGCCATCAGCGGAGCAGACGATGAGAATCACTGACCTAGATTATCGTCTGTGAATGGGTGGAGGAGGAAAAAAAGGTAACTCCTGCACATCACCCCCAGCACAGCCAACACTGACGTTAGAGAGATGTGCACGTTGCCCAGGGTAAAGGCCACACTCCCTTCCTTAGGAACATTTTGAGATCTTTTTCTGAACTGAAAATGAAATGTTGCGGTTTATGGGCTGTTAACTAGTGCAGATGCTCGAGGTTATGTAAGTGTAAAGATAGATTCCTAATCTTTAGGCAAAATCCTGGTGACAAGGCAAAGTGGAAACTAGGGAAAAAAATACAGCTTTTCTCAAGTGTAATAAGGAGCCAGTGTGAAGAAACTATTCAAAAACTGCTTCAAAGCCACTTGTCAATGAGAGTTTTCATTTTCCACTCGATTCAGTAGGCTTTTAATAAGGCCAATAAAGGAGAGACAAAAAAGGACTGATGGAAATTAGAGAGGTGTAATCAAAATGTACGTATCCATTTGGAAATGGGACATAAAATGGACTTTTTACTTTACACAGTGTTTAATGTTCATGCTTTTGAAAATAATTATTGAGAACAACAATCAGACTTTCATTGGCAGAGAACATAATAATCTCATAGGTTTTGCAGACTTCTATGGAATGCTAACTATAAAATACATCACCTATAAATTAGGGTTCAAAAGGTGACACAGAATCAGAATATTAAATAACAGCATCTTTCCCTAAGCTGAGTTCGCTGTTACAGCAAAATTTATTGCCAATCTGGCTACAACATCTGCACAACTAAAGGACTTGTTAAAGAAAAATGAACTTGTCTTTCTGCCAAACTTTGGAGAGGCTTAAACAGAAATTAATATCCATAAGAAAGCCTGGAACATTTTTGAAAAATTATCTGGCTGGCAATACCTGCTGCTTTTCAGAGAAATAAAAAAGTATTTTAAAAGGCATATTTCACAGTGCAGCTAAAACTTGCTCCACAGAAATGATGGTGCTTTGATACAATTATTTTCAAACTTTGTTACTGTTGTTAAGGTAAATTTATGCTAATTGCACTTATTTATAACAAAACACATCTAATACATTCTCTACAGAAACAGACCATAGGCTCTTGTATCCTCACAAATGTCGTACACGGTGATGCTAAATATAAGGGACACAGATGATAATGCCAAACCCCGTCATGTGCAAGTTCAAGGTGGCAATTCCAAAAAGCTATCTCCTTTGGATCCTAAATTCTCTCTCCGGTATGTGCTCTGGAGGAGTACAGACACAGTAGGAATACTGCAGTTGAGGTGGTCTGCAAATATGCATGTGGTGCCTAAACACTCGTAATATGAAAAATCAGCCATGAAAACATAGAAAGAGATTCTGAATAATTGTGCATGCTCTTCTCTTGCTCTCTGTGAGGAAAAAATGTGTTTATGTCTGTCCATGGCAAATCTGTAATAGTTGTTTCTGTTGAACTATTTGTTTTTCACAGCATCATTTTCCATGTTCCATCTAAAGACAAAACACTTTGCTGCAGGTTTCAAAGACAAAGGCATGGCCTTTATGAAACCTTCTAGATTTTCATTTCAAGACTGACAGAGAGGGAAAATCTAAATTGCATGTTACTCACAGTGGAAGCGAAAGCAACAGGGCAAACTAATTGTTCTTTAATTCTCAACCCAATGTGAATTTATTTCCTTACTTTATTTCCTCATTCTAAAATAAAAAACCCCAAACATTTTTCAGATTTATAGATTGATCTTTGTTGACCACACAAAGTGAACAGCCAAATCCAAAAATCATTCAAGTAATGGAAAAAAAAAAAAAAGTATATGGCTAAAATTCTGTGTATATATGATGTCTTGATATTCACTTCCTACATTTTCAATGAAGTCACAAAAAAATTGCACTTTAAGCAGCCTTGTACCCGTTCAGGAAGATACCTGGGCTAGATATGCTTAAAGGTACTTAAAGTCCCATCTTGACATTTAACCACTTGCCCATTTTTTTCAATAAAATACCCAGCTGCTTATAATTAAACATGCTAATGGCTCTTCTTTCCAAATTCTGGAATCCTCCTGTTCCTTTTAATTGCTAGATTATAAGAGATTAATAGTGCCAAGACATTTAGTCACTTGATGGCATGCTGCTTCTCTTTCTAGCACTGGAAACCATGCCGATGGTGTTTCTACTACTTGTGATAATAGACCATGCAAAAGAAACTAATCGATACTGTAAAATTTTTAAATCTGAATTTACTATCCTTCTCTAGAGGCACTTCACAGAGAACTGGGGTCTCGGGGCTGGTTTTCGTTAGCCAGCAGGAGGTACACGTTTGATTACTGAGCAACGTCAGACTTGCTGAGAGAGATGCCAGAACTCCAGACTCAGGGGACAATGACAACACTGCGTGCACTGTTTGAAAACTTTAGCTTAAAACTGCAAGGCGCAGAGAAGAGAACATCAGTAGGGAGCAGTCAACAGTGCGATCTTAGATCCCAGCTGACAGTGCCAGGCGTGGTTAGGTGCTGAGATGCTGAATTCATGACCTAGAAAAATAAACTTTGATTAGCCAGTAGTTGGTGGAAATCCAGAAATCAGCAAGATGAGCATCATTTTATTCAATGGCATCATTTCATGGATTGTAAAAGATACCATTGAATAGATGGCATGAACTTCTCCAACAATGTACAGGGCGCTCTTCATTCCTGTTCAAACTGCAAGAAATTCATTCAGAGCACTTAAGGATCATCAGGACTGTGAACAGTAATTTCTGTTCATGATGCTTTGGTTGTTATGACACCTTCTGGCTGTGGATTTCAGCTAATTAACAGTAATTATTTCATTCAGAGAATCTTTAGCTCTGGAGTGGCTTTACATCTTTGAGGCCAGTTGATTCAACAGTAAAGGTACCACCGCCCTATTATCCCATAAGCACTTCTTCATATGGCAAGATCCAGTCCCACCATGCCCATAAACACTGACATCTCCAGAATCTTTTCTTCCAGACATACTGACTCAGACAGAACTGAGGTGCTTCGTGGCTCTGGGATCTCAAACTCAACGCAGTCCTCCAAGTGCCAGTAATGTAAGTCCCTCATGCATATTTGATTGCTGCCTTGGGTGGTAATATACTTGCCTTTAATGTATGTGCACATTGTGCAGTTGCTGTGGGAACTGTAACTTTGAGGTTTCATGATTTAAAAAAGGAAAGAATGTATTTATAGACTTTATTTGTTTTGCTTATGAACCAACATGTTAATATTGATGCAATGGAAGAAGAAAGGAAAACAAACTTCTAAACAGAAAGCACAACATCAAACACTGATCTGTTTATTTTTCTTTTCTGCAAAGTTCCCATAACAGGCAAAATTGTAGCAACTGAAAAGGGAAAAAAAAAAAAAAAAAACAAAAAAAACCCAAAAAAAACCAAGAACCAGACAAAAGAGGAAGAAAGCAAGCTGAGTAATTGAATTAAGTTGTTGAGAGATTGAGTTTCACCAGTCATAGATTACAACGTGCTAGAAGACACCATGACACATTGGGGGCTCTTGCCATGGGGTCCCTCGTAGCTGTCCCCGGCACTTTGAAGCTCACCTAAGGCACCAGGTCAAAGCAACAGGCTGCTCAAGTAATCACCACACCAGTTTCTAGGGTTATCTCTTGGGATTTGGGTGGTCACAAAATGGGGGTCTGGGTTTGCTTCTATGTTTTATGCTCATCTGAGGTCCCTTGAGGGGTGTGCATTCTGAGGAGCTCACCCAGCACCTCTGTCACAGCCCAGCACTGCCCTCACCAGCTCTGCGAGCGTGGCTGATCTTGGAGATGCTGCAATCAGAGCTTCACCACAGCGCAAGGTAACATCACATGACACATTATTAAGAAGATAAGAATCATCTTATAGGTAGCCCTATGGGATGAATTTGTTACTGGAAGTGAGATGCTTCTGGAGCCAAGCTGGCTGAGTAAAGCACTGTGGTTAATTTACTGAGCCAGGTGACTGCAGAGGAGGATCCATCATGGTCTCTCTCTATGTCCTAGAGTGCAAGCAAGCTTTGCAGGCCAGTTTAGCACTCCCTTCTCAGATATCCTTTTCCTACCTTTCCACTGTGTGAATTACAGCCTCAGTAAACGCTTGATTTCAAGAAAATGCAAAAGGAAAGGAAACTTCTTTCCCCTTATGATTCACAGTGAGCTGGGTGTGCAATGGAGTGAAGGAGCTGGACAGAGGACTGGGGGAGCAGCTCTCAGTGTGGCATAAAGTGGAGGAAGTGGTATGAATGTGTATGAGACTCTAATTGGTTTATGCACATAACCAAGGTGCCTAAAGACCTGGCTAATTGTAACCAGTAAGGTGGAGTCCACAAAGTCCATACTGTCCTGTGCAGTGCATTACAAGATCAAGGAGTGAACTTGTCTGCAAAAACTGCCTGGAGATGGGGAGCATTTGGGGTTCCCAGGCTCAGGGACATAGAAGGTCACAGCTAGGCTGGCATCATCCCCTGCTCTTAGTGTAGGAAAGATTCATCCTGGGCCAGGCAGAGCTTCCCTGGTGCCCAGGGGTTGGCTGGAATTGCTCTTGGTCCTGATGATTTTATGTAGCGGTCGGAGGAGGGATAGACCCTGCTCTCAGAGTCTAATTCACTTTTGTCATGT
Organism: Megaceryle maxima; assembly: GCA_024605025.1. Taxonomy (NCBI): domain Eukaryota; kingdom Metazoa; phylum Chordata; class Aves; order Coraciiformes; family Cerylidae; genus Megaceryle; species Megaceryle maxima. The sequence continues at coordinate 113,579 of JANHGN010009711.1, forward strand.
TTAATGCATGTGTCATGGCAGCATTCACCATGTGCACCCAGGAGATGACTGGTTGGTCCAAGCTGCCACTTCGCAGGCAGCACAGAGCATGTTAGATCTGGCAGCTGCCAATTATTTGTGGCATTTGAACAGACAGCCCTTGTCACCACTTCTCCCTCTTTACCTTTCCTGAACGTGAGCTTGCTGGGTTTTTAACTGCAGAGCCACAGTGGTTTTCTCTGCCTCCTGTTCCTGTTTTATCCCCTTTTCCTTTTTTCAATTCAGTTAAAACAATCCCTATAGTTTCATGAGAAAGTTGTCCATCTGCAGCATTTCTATCCATCTTGCACAAGTTTTGTGGCAAAGTTTGTGGGTTCCAGTGGCATGTTGCTGTTTTCCCTTTTTTAGTTTCCCCTACCATTTAAATCCCTTTTATCTGCCTCCTTGGTTTTATTTCCTTCTGCCTAGCCCTCTGGTTTTGTCTCCTGAGCTCACCTCCTTTGCTTTACCCACCCATACTACTGCAGTTTTCCCTTTGAGCACATTTGAACTCCATGGCAATGGAACTGTGTTTTGTCTCTGGGATAATCATGTGGTACATAAAATAAATATTATGCTTTCCACTGATTCAACAAAGATTTTTAACCTGAAATACAAAAGGATTTTTTTTTTTTTTTAGATCCAAAAAAGAAAGATTTTGCCATAAAGCTCAATATGTTTCAAACATGTAGCAATTCAAAGCAATAGTCATACCTGAGATACTAATATTTACTTTTATTATAACACAGCTCTGCCCAGAGAGGTTGGCAGAAAGAATTGTGTTGTAAGCACTAGAGTCTATCCTCTGCTTTCCTGTATGATTACAGCTCATTTTGGTAGTGTAGTTTCCTCTGGCAATGAAGCTCTTAATAGTGGACTGAGATTTCTGAAAGGCTGACCCCATGCTATTTGTACCTACCTCATTTCCAGATGCAGTTACTTACGAATAAAGCCAGTTACAGGGTACGTTAGAACTTAATTCTGTGATTAATGATTTTGCTTCACTGGTAAATAAAATCCCTTTCCACTACAGAGGGACAATGTCCGAGCCGAGGAAAGGGGCAAGAGTATGTTGGCCTCTTCATCTGCTGATGATTAAGTTTTCTGCAAGTTAATTATTTTTCTTCTTCTCTGATCAATGTAGTCTGGCATACATTTCATTTGTAGTCCATAGCTACCACATTTTTATAAAAAGTGAAAAATGAAGAACCTGAAATGTTCTTGCTAAGCGAGAAGTGTGTAGCTGACTTTCAGTCTGTCACTGTTCTCCTCATGGATGCTTCAGCTATTTTAGATAAGAACATTATTGCCACTGTGTTGAATGGATTTTATATGATGGTATAAATATGTCAATTACTATTTCAATTAACATCCGTGACTAATCCTGCCCACGCTGGGAAGTTGCAGTATGCAAGTTTCTTACCAAAGGGTATGTTTTTGTTTCTTTGTTATTCAAGTATAATGCAGGTTGACAACTTCAATAGTTGGGGATAGGACAGAAAATTATAAGCTTCCTTTTAAATGGAAGGTGAAGGATTGACTAGAAGCATTTCAGCAGAGGGTGAGGTTTTAATTCTTCTGTATTATATGAAATTCTATATTCTACTTCACATTATGCCTGAACTCCTACAGACTCTCTTTTAAATGGTTGAATGCTCCAAAGTTTCTATGAACTTTGTAAGGGATTTTGTCGTACAGCTTTGTTCTCACACTCTCTAGCTTCTAGTATAGCTCCTTAAAAGTATGGTACAAATAAAATTATTCTTCATGGTGTTAGATACCATCCACACCACCACGTTCATCTATGGCAAGGCCACTTTATACAGATTTGCCTGTATAAATGGTCTTTTTTTACTAAAAAACCCCCAACTAACTAAACAATCGATGTGCTAAGACGTAATGTTGAAAATAATCCAGTCTAATGTAACTAAAGCATTCTAAGAAACAAACAAACAAAACCCCAATAAAACGTTGGTTTGGGCACTCTGTTATGATACAACATCTGGAAATTCAGTAGATTTTTCTCATTTCATTATTTCCTTTATGCCAGTAGAGGGCACAACTGTTTAAATCACTTTCATTTCATACACTGTGTGCCATAATAAAGGCAGTTTAAAAATTCATAGGAAAAAAAATAAGATGCTTTTCCAATAATGAACATTTTTTTGGAGTTTAACTGCATTATCCAGGAACAGCTAATAGCAAAGAGAAGGCTATTTAAATGATTTTGCATTCCAAAACTGCCAGAGTGTTTCAGTGTTTCTGTAGAGTTCACTAGCAGAAAGCAATATTTTGGGTAAAGGGACTAAGGGGACAAAATATAAGGAGATGATAGTGCATGATTAGATTAAAACTAATATTAATGTAAAACCAAATAAAACATCAGTTAGCTGCTTTTAAAGAATAGGGATTGGAAGGCTTGGGATTTTTTAATTCAAATTTTATAGTTGGTAAACCTTATGTAAAAAAACCACCTCTGCAATGGGAAACCAAATTACAGGGTAAAAAATTCCTCAATTCAATAGATTTATAGCTTATCTGATATTTTAAAGGAAAAATTATTTAACAGAAATAGTATCCAGTAGGACAAAGTTTCATAAAATACAGAAAAAATAGTAACTTATTTTATTCCACTTTCTGACCAATGTCTGTAAATTTTTGAAGATAGCTATGTGCAAGTATTTCCGTGAGTAGAAAACCTAATATTGGATTTATTCTAACCCTGCAGTTAGAGATGTTATCTTCTAGGAAGCAAGCCTGTTGCTGTCAAAAAAAAAAACTTTTACAAAATTATTGAAGAATGTAGAAAATTGCCAGCCATTGTTTGTGATAAGGTCACAAGAAGGATCAACACAGCTAAAAGTATCAAGACCTCACCAAACCATCATAAGGAAGGTTCTTGCTGAATCATTCAGTGTGATGCAAGGAACTGAGCCAGAGACCCTTGGCTCTGAAGTGAGCTTAGAAAGGAAAATAAGAATAATATATAGATGGAGGGTAAGTAATGTATATAGTAGAAAAGAACTAACTTTAGCAGGGGCTGTGCAAACTTTTCCAAGTCATTTTTGAGTTTGTGAACCTTTTTCCTTCACAATTTAAACCAGATACCTTTTGCCTTGTCACTTGTTTTTGCTGATGTGCGACCACTGAAGAGCAGATTTCCTGGTTCCGACAGTTACTCATGATACTCTGTGTATCTAAGTGAGCAGCAGGGTGAGATAGAGTTAGCAACAGCATCCTAATAAATATTAAGTTCCAACATCTCCAAATTCCCTCAATCTTCAGATGTCTTTACAAAGATAGAGCTACAATGACTTTTTAAATGTTAGCTTGAAAACAGTAAGAAACATCCATGTGGACATCATCTTCCCTCTTGGAAATCTGTTTTATCAGTACAGTGACTGGCTTAAGCAGTGGGTTAGTCAGGGTCCTCAGGATCAGCAGAACATCCTCCTCTGCCAGCCCCTTGAAGACCTTGGGAAACGGGGACCAACTAGGAAGAGGAAGGAACAGTCAAAAAAAATCTTTATTCAGGGAGCCATGGGAATGCTCTCCCTGTATCTGAGAACAGCTCTCTGCCTGCAGAAATGATCTTCTCCAATTTTATAAGAACCATTCCCCGAGATTCAAGCCATAAAATCCCACATGCCCTGCAGGAGTGGCAGGACTTTCTCCTTAAGCAAACATCATGGCTTATAGCCAAGCCACAGCTCTTTTTACTGTTCCTTAAGATTCATATTATAAAACTTTCTATTTGAAACTAGAAAAATTGTAAAGCATTGAAGGTAGAGTAAGTGGCAACTTGGGGAAAAAAAAAAAAAAAAGATATTGTGTCCTGATTAAAGAACGTGACTTCCATTTGTATTTGCATGGTGTTAGTTGGATGGCAACGCCATCCTTAAGGATTTCCAACACAATTCCCACAGTTTGGGGTGGGAATTGGTAATCAGTAATATTAGCAAGATGAATGTTCTTAGACTCTTCCTTTTTATTTTAGAATTCTCTAAAGATTTTAAATTTTGCTTTCCCTACACTAAGGTCCAAAACTGCCCCCATGTTGAGATGTAATAACATTCTGGTTGGAGGTCACTGACATGGTGTTTTCCTTATTGTTTCTGTTCAAAGTGCACTTGCACAGGGTCATTTGTATTCGTTATGGATGCAGAGTTTTCCCATCAGGGTATTTATAGATCTCAGAATTATTAGTTCTCGATTTAGGAAAGTATTCTTATCCTAGACAGGAATTAAAGCGTTTGTTTTCATAGAGATAAACATAAATACTGGCTGAAATGCTTTACCAAATTGAAGCTCTTGGGGCACTTTTTTGTCTCGTTTATGTTGCAGGTAGCTGGTTTCATTCTGTTTCTTCACAGGTCAGTGCTATTTATGCTCATTGTTTTATCTGGTTGCATCTAATTCTGTTGACAAAGTTTAGAAGTAAATGCACTTAAAGTGTTTTTTTTTTTTTTTCCCCTCAGACATGTTTGGGGTGCCTGACCTGACTCATGAATGAAACTACATGGTATTAAAACATGAAACTAGTTAATCATATTAAGATTTAAAATGTCAGATGATTTTTAAAGTTCTACCTACAGAACTATGTTGCTGGAGCACCACTCCATGGATGCATGGAGGCTACTGAGTAAGAGATACTAGCTGATGGCTGGTATGATGAAGACAGTTCTTCGTTTGTGTGTGTGATGACTGCCATGAATTTCCCAGCTAGAACTGAAAGCTTTGGAGATTATGAAAATCCAGCATCACATTTGGAAACAAATATTGTACCATTACAGAAATAACTTGAAAAATATGGATTCTTTTACGTACTTTTGAATAGAATGAAAAATCACTGTCACACTAAGAAGAAGGGAAGGAAGAGCATCCTGCTGTTGCCTCCACTCTCCCTTAGCATGACAGTGACAGTGATCACATCTTGAAGTGCTTTTAAGGAGTATTTCTTTGCTGCTCAAAAATGTACTAGCCACATCTTTACTGGCAATGGCTGCTATGCATTGGTTGCTGTCTTCTAAACTGTAACAGCAAACTCACAGTCATGCTTTGGATGCATTTGTCCTCTGGGTGTCCACCCCTTCAAAAGTCAATTTGAGTCCAGAAGAGGAGCAATTTCTCCTCCTGAGAGAGACCTCATGCGGCATGAGAGCTCCTCAGTACTCTAAACAGAGTATCTCATTTCTCTAATAAACTGAGGTTTTGGTAGAATTAAACCCTCTAATCTGGAAAATGTTCTATATTTAGTAAATGGTTAAACAGTACGTCAGGCAATTTGTCTGAACAAAGGATGGCAGGGGTGGGGGGAATACAATTTTGTATCTAATTGTATCTGATTAAGAAAGTTACGCAGCCCATCATTTAGCTTTCTGGACAGCCATAAAATGTCCTTGCCTTCTGCTGAATTGCTAGCCAGGCCTCCAGGCATCAGGCGTGTTTCTGCTTAACACTTCAGCTCAAGGTTGCCAGTTAATAGGTAACGATAAGAACTGATCCATTGCATTTTAATAGATATGACAAAATCAGGCAGAAGTGCTGTGAAAATAACTTGATATATAGGGAAGTAATCATATTTTAATGCCTAGTAGCTGCAGATGTTCAGATTACTGTAATGCTATTAAAATGAGCATCTATTAATATACAAATATTTCAGTGACACATAAAAGCAGAGCCACACAAAACCCCAAAATAAAAACAAAACTAAAATTGCCTGTTTATTGGAAGTAGCCTTCAATCACTTTTTCATTTCTAATAGGCAAAAGACTGTACATCTGAAAACACCACGCTCTCTGTTCTCCCTCCCATAGTTCATAGATTGCTTTTATGCCTTCGTCCACCTATATGTGAAATCACTTCACCATTTTAATTTTCTCTCTCTGTGATTTCAAGATATTGTATATCAGTTTGCACTCACTGGGCACTTAACCTTCCTATTATCATTTTCTTTCTGTATCATGCTCTCTGGTACAATTGCACATAATTCACTTTCTTTTATCGGTTTTGTATTAGTCACTGTGGCCTGATCTAGGTCCTGCCTGCATTAACAAAATTTGCATCCATATAACACCACCATTGTGGTTATTACAGCAGTGTAAACCTTTAATGCATATAGTCCGTGTCAGGGCAAAGTGAGGCTTTCAGTGCTGCGGTTTAATCCAGTCACATAATTAATTTCCTTAATACAGACAGGGCTTCTCATTAGCCTCCCCCCCTGGTCCTTCCCTCCTGCTGCTCCAAACACCAGTTACACTCTCCATTTATTAGCACGAGCGGGAGCTCACGGAGACAATGAAATGGAAATTTGAAGATGCCGGTGATTAAACTGATCAGATTTGATGGCAATAGAAGTGTTACCATTGAGGTCAGTGAATCAGACCGTTGCTGGATGCTGATAAAAACACTCTCCTTTTTAACATAATGCCTCCTAGGCCTATAGAGAGAGCAGGATGATACAAAATGGTGACAAAATACAGATGGCCATGGGCGTGAGGAGCTTGTCTGATATTGGTGTCAGCGCTGGGAACATCAGCGATGTGAGATGACTGTGGACCAAGCATAAGAGTGATGCAGCTTATCCTGTGACACCACCACAATGGGGAGTCTCCCTGTGCTCTGAAGAACTGGGTGGCTGTCTTGTGATATACGTATTCAAAACACCATCTAGTTACCACAGCTGAGCTAGGTGTTGAAAGAAATGCATAATCTATTAACTGTGCCCAAAGATCAGGGCCTCAGAGTTGGTATCAATGTTGGCATAAGGAAAGAAGTGTGTCTTAAAAATTAAATTTACATTAAACACCTTTAAATAAGATTCCTCCAAGTACTACTGGGAAACGTAGATTTTCTACTCATCCAAAGCATCATAGATTTTGTCCATTTATTTTCATCACTGGCTTTATTATGCCTGAAAGGGTGATTGGAAAAGGTGGGCTACTATAAACCCTTACACATAAAAAGACAGAAAGCAAACTTTTCAAATGTTTTTTGATATTATTTTTAATATTCTACAGTCTAGTGGCTGTTTCAGATTAATTGATTGATCTACCTCCAAAGAAGGCATCAGCTGGCATAAGGAAGGACAGGGTTAAATTAAGTCTTTCAACTATATTATTTATTAATTGGGAAGTTTAAATACCATACTCATTTACCTGCTTATAACCATGCTCATAAATTAAAGTGGTTTGGGTTTTTTTCCACTTTAATCCTTAGGAAGAATTAATTAGACAAAACCGGAGTAGAAGCATCCCTGCTCTTCTCCTATAATTTCTGGGACATGTTGACAGTGATGTCTGAATGACAAGTGGAAATGATAAAAAATCATTAAGCTGGAAGTAGCGTGAGACTTGCAATTATGTTGTTATGATTGAACATGTACATTACAGTCAGGCCAGAAGCCCCAGATGGCAGAAGGGCATCACAGTACCGAGTACCATGTGAAAATGCACCGTCTAGCTTCAGAATTTTCCATCTACAAGTTGATTATCTTCAGTAAGTATATGGTCATCCTGCACGGTTGCTGTGTTTTCTGAAATAAATACAGGAAAACAACTTATAAAACAACTATTTCTACATGCCTGGGTTGCTATAATGTAAGGGAAAGAGTGCTTTTCATCCCGTTTTACTTGTCATCTCCAAGATTAGAGTCATCTTTTTGACCTCACAATCTCATAAAGTGCCTCTCTGACAAACTTAAAAAAAAAAAAAAAAAGCAGCATCTTTTACATGGTGTAACTTGATAGTGATGATAGGAATTTGAAGTCCTTGACTTAACCAAAACTTGGAAAATGAATTTGTTGGCCAAAGCAGTCAAAATGCTGGAGGTGACAAAGGACATCAGGGAAGGCAAACTGCAGAGTGTATTTTCAAAATTTTAATAGCTCCTGTGGTCGATCAAGCATAAAAATACAGGGTATCCTGCTCATGCTGGTCTTGCACAGCTAAAGCTAATATTTCCAAGTGGAGAACTATGCCATAGGTGCATGACCTTGTCAGCTCTCATAAGCCCAAGTGAATCTGGTGTAGTGAATACGTGAACAGCAGACCTCTGAGGAAGCCACATCTGCATTTTGGGCTTTGCTCCTGGGTCTGTGCTCAGTCAACGCCCCACAGTGCTGTCCACAGCCACCGTGCTCCTACCTGTGCTAGAGTTTGCTGTAAAACTAAGGCTTGACCCTAGTCCTACCATGAGACTCTGTATAATAATAGCAAACAGTTAATATTGTCTTCTAGGCAAAAGCCCAAGGTGGTGTCTCAGAGATGCGATGGAGTTACCCTACTGTAACACGCCATCCGAGTGCGTGCTCCTGCTCCGTGCCAAAGCTGAGTATGGATCTCTGTACTCAGCTCATGAACAGCAGCTCATTAAATCAAGTTATTCTATCGCCTCTATGAGTCCTACGCGACTGCACTCTGCCAATTAAAAATGCATCTTCTTTTTCTGAGATAATTTAGTTTTTGACATCCCTTCCTCAGAGCAGTGCCACGTTTCATTACGGAAGTGACTACACTTCAGTGCTGGACATTCCTTAATTACAGACTCACACATGCTTGGAAAAGTTAAGATGTCCTTTGCATCGGGGCTCCTAGACTAAGTCTGGGTCAACAGATCCTGTGTCATGTTCGTACTAGTCCCCAGAGGAAATGCCACTGTTTCCCAGCCAGCACGTTTCAATAATTCACCACAAGAAAACCAAACATGCAGAAAGGGAAATGGAGGTGGCAGTGACTTAAATCTTACTCGCTGAAGAAGCAAACTGTTTTCTTCTTGTCCTTCCTCCCCGTGCCTGGAGAGCAATGCATCACCACCCCTGTCCAAGAGTCCTATGGGCAGCAGAGGACAGTCACCAAGTCCTTCCTATCTCCACCATCAACAGCTTCCCTGTGGTTGCAAAGCCAAATCCATCCTTGGTGTAATTCATGACTTGCAGCCAGGCAGAGCAGACTTCATGGGCAGTTACTTCGCTGTGCTTTGGGATCCTGAAAGGTAATAGAGGTTTCAGGAAATTTATTGCTATTTGTTACAGAACCGGCTAAAGAAAGGGACTTAGAGGGGTTCTGCTCAGCCTTAATTACAGCTACACAGCTATAATACCGTGATCAGCTGGAGCCAGATTCAATAAAATCTCCATCCGGCTCCTGCACTGAGACCTACGTGAACCTGATTCTTTTCCTGGGCTTCCAGCCCAGAAATTAGATGGAGTTTTTATTTAAGCTCTTACGTGTCAACTTTCTCCGTCGACACCAGGTTGGCTCAGCCTCAGCGGGCTGAGGCAGCCCCGCACGGCACCTCTCGCTTCAGCAGCACATTCTACCCGCTCTTCCCTCTCCCGCCCTAGGTTGCGCGACCGCTTCGCACTGCTCCGGGTAAATTCTGGCGGAGCATCCTCAAGCTCGCAGGGAAACCACCGCCGCCGCTTTCCTGCCCCGCTCCCTTCCGCCATCAGCCGGAGCGGCCCCCCCTCCGCCGGTCCCCGACGGACCTGCCCAGCACCACGGCTGGGCTGGGCTGCGCTCGGCCCCGGGGCGGTCGGGGAGTGAGTGGGTGGGCGGGAGGCCGGGCCGGGTCCGCCCCGCCTCGCCCCTCCCCGCCCCGCCCTGCCTCGCCGCCTGAAGCGCGGCGCTGGTGGCTCCAGAAGAGGCGCCGGACGCCGCAGGATTACAGTGTGTGGCTCGGCGGGAAGGAGCTCCGGTGAGCAGCTCGGGGTGAGGCGGGGAGCAGCACAGCTCGAGGTGTTCAACTTCGGGGAACAAAGTTGGGCTGGGTGCCCGGTGATGGCGGCCGTCCCTCCTCTCGCCTTCCTCGGGGTCGCGGCGGAGGAGGGGAGCTGTGTGGCGGAGGGCTTCCCACCGCGTTGCCCTCCGCTGCCCCTGGGGTTCCTGTCCCCCGCGGAGGGACTCGCGGCACCGCCAGGTGCGGCCAAGTTGGCGGCGCGGTGGGGAGGAGCGGGGCTGCACCCCAGGCGAGCTCCGGAGAAACGGCTCCGGCTGGGATCGCAGCCGGTGTCAGCCCCGTGGGGAACACGCCGCTGGCGGGGGTTGTGTCAGGGCGGCGTCTCCGCCTGGGTTGGGGGGAGTCGGGGGGTTGGGTGGGTTGATTGGTGCGTTGCTCGCTGGACGCCTGTACAGCCCAGTGCGGAAAACAAGGCACCCAGGTAAGGTGCGGTGCGGGCACTTAATACGTGCTTCTGCAGCACCGGTGCCAACGCACCGCTGTTGTTCTCCTGCTTGATTTCCGCTAATTGCATTAGCGAGGCACCTCTGCCGGTGTTGCCTGCGTGGCTTTTCACTTCCCCGCGTAGCTCCCGCTCGGCTGCGAACGCTCCGCAAAATGCCCCTTGGTTGCCTCGCTGCTTTCCGAGGGGTTGGGAAGCGCCCGAGGGCTGCGGGGCTGGGCGGCTGCTGGGGTCGGTCTGCTTGGCCTGAGTGGGGTGGATGAGCTGGTGCCTAAAAGCTTACGAAAATCTGAATGTTTGCCTGGTGGTGTTGATTTTTGGGGGGTGTTGTTTTTTCTTCCCCTTTTGTTTGTTTGTTGGGTTTTGGTTGTGTGGGTTTTTTTTTTTCTTTTTTTTTTTTTTTTTTTTCCTTGTCCCCCCGCACTTTTTGTTTTGTGTGTGGTTCTTTTTTTTTTTTAGTTTTTGTTGTTTTGTGTGTATGTGATTTGCAAGTCTTTATTTG